>CAUYRH010025912.1:0-27733 GCA_963574655.1 Perodicticus potto
GATCACACTTGTGGTGCATATTTGAAGGGTCAGGAGAAAACTTCTAAATACGGATCAAAAATGTTTTCACATAGTAAATGAGAAAATATCATGAATGTTATATCAATCAGGTTGATAAAAATATCTCCGATTGTATGTGAAACCCACACACTGTACTCCATGACTGAATTATTGCACACAGCTATGACTCAATAAAAAATAATTAAAAAAATAAAAAAATAAAAAATAAAAAGACATATGAATTCATATGCTTCACATTGAAAAACACACATCTAAAATTTTGAAGCTATAATTTTTTTAATTTGGAAGGCCCTGCAAATTTTAAGTTTACAATGTGGACTGGAGTTATATACAAATATAAATTATGTTTATTCCCTGAAACATATAAAATTAAAATTAAAATAGTTCAAATGATGACAGAAGGTTTTGGTACAAATATATTTCCACAGTAAAACAGTAGAAGTGTTACTGTACAACCAGAATTCAGAATGACTGTCTGGACTTCTTCTTTAACTTGAAGTTTACTTTTAGTCCAATTTCTTTTTCTCTTTTTTCACATTCTTTTTTTTTTTCAAATTTCAGATTGATGTGAAGATGTAAATGTTTAAGTTACATTGTTGAATAAGCCCATATCACTCACTGAAATTGCATCAATACAAAATCTTCCAAAAAAGAAAATCCTTGGACCAGATGGTTTCACACCAGACTTCTATCAAAGCCTCAAAGAGGAACTAGTACCAACATAGCATAACCTATTCCAAAACATAGAAATGGAAGGAATCCTCCCCAACACGATTTATGAAGCAAATATCACCCTGATTCCAAAGCCAGAAAAAGACCCAACTAAAAAGGAAAACTGTAGGACAATATCATTAATGAATATCAATGCAAAAATTTTCAGTAAGATACTAATAAACAAGATACAGCTCCACATTAGAAAAATTAGTTCAATTTCTTCTTCCTTTTTTTTTTTTTTTTGAAACAGAGTCTCACTTTGTTGCCCTCGGTAGAGTGCTATAGAGTCACAGCTCACAGCAACCTCAAAATCTTGGGCTTAAGTGATTCCCTTGCCTCAGCCTCTCAAGTAGCTGGGACTACAAGTGATTCTCTTGCTTCAGCCTCTCAAGTAGCTGGGACTACAGCCACCTGCCACAATGCCTAACTATTGTTTTTTAGAGATGAGGTCTTGCTTTGGCTCAGGCTGCTCTTGGACCAGTTGAGCTCAGGCAATCCACTCAGAGTGCTAGGATTACAGGCATGAGCCACTGCACTCGGCCTATTCCGATTTCTTTAGCAAACTGCTTTTCTACCCTTTGCTAAGCCAAGTAACATGATTTTTAAGGACCCTGTCTTTTAGGGAAAGACAATTGAGCAGCAGTGATCTAGACTGCTCTGTGGCAAGCTCCCACTTCAATGTGGAATCTTCAGATGGAAGAATGTACCATAAATCAGATTTAAATTTTTGCTTAAAATAATAGAGAATACAGATTATTGTGTAATTTTGCAAAAATGTGCATTGTCATTATCATTAATTGCTTAATATGCTAACACTGCTACTATTGTTTCAGGTAATGCAGACATGTAAAATATTTATACTTGTATGTTTTTGCATAAGTTTCTTCCCCATGCAGTACGTATCCCCTTATAAACAATTACATTTTTAAAAAGTGATTGTTTTAACAAGGTTCGTAGTAACAGCTAGAGCTATTAAAGAATCAAGGTTCACAGAAGGCAACTGTACATTCTCCAAGTAAAATTATTAAATTGAGTTGAATGGGGGCTATTTAAATTGAACACTTACATGAGTCATCTTACAAACGCTAGTGGAATGTCAAGTGGATTCAAAGTATTATTATGGTATTAAGAGTAAGTTCTATGAGTTCTAATGATACTATTGTCTGTTGTTTCCTTTTTAGTAAACTTACTTCAAGCAAACTTTCATGTTGGAGAATTCACTAGATTTGAGAACGTCTACTTATCTTGGAAATGAAAAATTTCGAGCAGGCACCCACCATTCTTGCACTAGGCACATGTGTGGCTCAGAAAGTCGAATGTTAGGCGATGGGAAGTTAATATTCTAATGTTCTGCTATTCATCCTAAATATTCTTTTCCTTGTGGGACTGCCTGTGCACTAAGTTAACAGAATAAATGACAAAAAATCAACTGAATAATATAATTTTTCCTCAAAAAACAAGGGACAAGAAGCTCAAGGAGAGGCAAAATTGAGAAAATCCAATGATAATGTAATGAGTGAAAAATAATTGTGAAAATATTATTCGTGTTATTTTAGCATTCTGAGTGATTCAGCAGTCCCTCTGATTTTCCCAAGGCTTTTCTTTATCTAGGACATGTCAAGTTTTACACATATCTCTTCCAAGAGTCAAAAAATGATTAGATCCTATAATAAAATCACCAGCATGGTTCAACATGTTTAGAACAAAGGAAAATGGATTTGAATCAATTCTGATGTGTAAAAAATGTTTTTATTTTCTAACACTGAATATTCAAATTAATTTGCCTAGTGAGAAACAATCATGGAAACAAAAGATTAATTGAGGCAAAATATATATATGTAAGCTAAACAAGAATAAATAATAATAATTCTCTTAATGTTCAATCCCAAACTTACATGGAGAGACAAATGTAATTCATACTTTAGTTTTTTAACTTGATATTTTGGCATGCTTTTAATATCCTCCCCTAAAGTAAATTAACTTTCCTGTTGAACTCTATTTAATTAAATAATATTTTTTCTCCTGTTTTCTGGCTTACAGCCTCAATTAAATAAAAACAGAAGAAACCCCAGCTGAACTATGTAGAAAATCAAATGGCAATGCTGCAGTATTTTCCCCATGTTCATTAATCTGTCTGCATTTTTTGTGAGACTGCCTTCGCAAAACACAATGACATTAATAAGCACATGTGGGTAGGTAATATCCATAATTGCATAGATCCATGCATCTAATGTCTAATTCTTGATATTAGATTCTTGATTCTTGTGGTATTATATTTAAAACAGAGGTAAATAAAAAAAACACTTTGGGGTGACGAATTGAGGTACTTTGGAGGTGACATTTGTGCAATAATGAGTAGGAGTTTTTCTATTCCATTTCAGAGATTTCTAATTTCACCTCATTTTATTTCTTTGCCTCTGGAAGGAATGATGAGAGAAACCATTTCCTGCTTAACACAAGATGCAGGGTTTTTAAAATCTCGTTTTCATATCAGGACTTAATATTTGCTATACGAATGCATTCTCTGTGGTAGTACAAGTGATTTCCATGACATGTACACCAGTATTCTAATTAACCCCTCAAAAGCATAACTACAATAACACGAGTCCTTGCCCATTATTCTCTCTGCCTTGACAGAGAGTATACTATTAGTAACCTCAGTTCATTTTCCTGGGGTGTTAGGGAAGAGATAAGAAAGTGTCACACTTTATGTAGCATTGCAAAGAGTAAGATAGTGGAAATAAAGAAGATACAAAAGCTGCTGAGACAAGGAAATTTTGCCATCATGCACTAACGCACGGAATGTTACAACTGACGGTCAGGAATGCCTATTGGTAGATAACATAATAACTTACTCATTTATCTAAACATAATTTTAGGATGTCTGACATTATAGAATTAAAGCCATCGGAATTAGAGCTCGGATGCAGAGCTTTAATCGTAGGAGAAATAAGCAAGATCAAATTCAAGTCTTATCTCAGAACAACTGGGGAAAAAGCCAAAGAGAACCAAAACCACAGGGCAAAGA
The DNA here is from genome assembly GCA_963574655.1 of Perodicticus potto. NCBI lineage: Eukaryota > Metazoa > Chordata > Mammalia > Primates > Lorisidae > Perodicticus > Perodicticus potto. The sequence continues at coordinate 3,764 of CAUYRH010025912.1, forward strand.
TGGCAAAAGGCACAAAGAGACCAACAGAATATGGAAGTGGTCCGGAACTCATCAGGGCATCAAAAGTAGGAGCCAAGTTAAATACCCTGAGGACAATGTTAGGACACAGTCAGAACAGCGTGTCTTTATAGTATTTTAAATCCCCCAACTTCAAGAAAACACTGGGCACAAATTTCTGGCACAAAGCAGCACCAGTTCAGAAGATTAAAAGCAAGCTTATTGTCAATTAGCCAATTTTTGTGCTAGATGAACGTTTTCACTATGGTAGGGTTGAAGTCTTATCCAAGTTATAAATTTTAGCCATATGATCCCTGCGATCTCTGTCACCTCCTGCCAACTGTTGGTTAAATTGCCAATATTGGACTTGTTCTCCATTTTTGAGTTCCATGAGGGAATGTTAATATTTTTGAGTCCGTTTTCACTCCCCTAGTCATCAGCACAGATTTATGTGGCATGTTTTCTGGACAATAAAACGTGGCAGGGAGATACTCTGCTGACCACAGTGCTTGGGGCTGTGATGGAGTTCATGACATCCGTCTTCTTCAGGTAAATACTCATCATTGTGCTGCCTTTTCCAAAGCCCAAGTGTGGTCTCCCTTGTCTTACAAATGTGTGCGTCTTCAGCGAACAGGAATCTGCAAACAGAGCTGGGTGGTTTTCTTAGCCGTCTAGGCCTGGTTAAGCAGGACTTGTTTGGAATAAGAGGCATGTTAGTGGCTCTTTTCTCTAGTTGCCTAATCGTAGCTCCATAAAAGTCATAAAAATAAATTGCTATGTTTCATTAAGATGGGAAAGTGTTGTAAAGCATCCGGAGTGACTTCCACTGCCATCATAGATGGGTTTCAGTAGAATCTGCTTCTAACATTTTTGGCCACACACCTGTGCTGGAGTTCTGTCTGTCTTAATATATTGTAAGCTTTTGTTTTCATACACACACAAAGCCATATTGTGAACGTTTTATGTGAAGCAGTTGTCCTCAGTTCTAAGATGATGGTTAAAGAGTCTGTGAACACTCTTTCTACCATTTTATATGACAGTGGATAAAGGAGATATTCTAGAAAATATTCTGCCCTTGAAGTGTGTGTGAGTGCAGTCCCACCCGGGCCAGCTTTCTCTCCTGGAGATTGTGAAGTCTGGCACACGTTTGCTAGACCAGGCTTTGCTTTTATTATTGTATTCTACTGTTTCCCATCCTGAAAGCTCAACTGAAGTCAAACCTCATTATCACTAGAGGGAAGGTTATTGATAATGATGCTAAGACAGCAGAAGCCAACCAGGACCATCCTGTCCTGTGCTAATCAATTTACCATTTTTAAGAGTTTTCTCAGAATGCTCTTTCTTTTTTATCTAATAGTGTTTTTGTACTATGCAACAACAAAAAATTAAAGTACGTATTCTTGTGTGATGCTAAAGTGTGTGATTTTAAAAAGACATAAACATTTTGACCTGCACCCACATATATGCATCTGTGTGTGCATATGCTTAAATGTAGATGCATTAAATCCATATACATATACATACAAATGTGTGTGTGTGTGTGTGTGTACGGGAGGATGTGTAAATAGAGACATGCCCTAGATCACATGGATATGTTCTGGGTTATATGCATACATGCATTGTATCTATCCTGAGTAAAACTGAAAGGAAGAAATTGCCTATGACAGTTTATATAACTAAATTATATTTTCAAGTAAACATTTAAAAAGATCCTTAGTTGTCTACCCCCACTCAATTCCTTTTCTTTTTTTAAGCCCTCTATGCCTTTATGTTGTAAAGCTAACTTACTTTGATTGTTGTTTATTTCACATTTGGAGCCATAATCTAATACAGAAATACCCCAGGTAATACAATTCTTAGGGATAACTGGAAATTGGAGAAAGACACAAACAGATTTAAGCCTCGTTGACAACTATTAGCCAATAAGGGAATAAATAGAAAGGATGTCATACTGAGAATACAGGTTATAAAATAAAGAGAAGCAGAGAAAGATTTGGAAGCTGCTCCAGGCATCTGTATCATGGTTTGTGACCTCATCTTGCCTCCAGTGTGCATTGAAAAGAAAAAAGTTCTGCATCCAGTATCCCAAAGGTAAGTAAAATGGTGATTCCATTCCAAGAGAGCCTATTTAAGTAAGAAAGATAGGCTTCCTTCATGGGAAATCAATTCTCTAAACTCACTTTATATGGATTTCTGTGATCCTACAAGTAAATACGAGCTGTAGAAAGAAATGTGAAATGACATAGGGGTCTTGGCATGTCATTCCCGAAAAAATTTGGTGCTATTAATGAGGTCCTCAGGGGGGTGATTTAGTAACACCTAGCAATGCAAGAACAAAGAGGGTGAAGATTTTCAGGATGATAAAAGAGAAACTGGGCGTTCAAGCCCTGCAAGATGTTTGCAACACTGGCTTTTTCCAGGGGAGGGATGAATTCCTTTGTGTTCAAAGATATTTACCCACCATTTTTTTCTTACTCTCAGAGGTCAGCTGAGAATTATATTATGCAAAGATAAGGATTTGTGAAAGGTTCCGAAATTTGTTTTTGATTCTGTACTGGCTTTTGGAAGGTTCCTATACTTCCTTTGTCTATAAATGCATCTCTCTCCCCTTCCCACTCCAAATCTTTTATTATCCTCTAGATATACTAAAAAATTTACATGATATGCCATGGTTTTCTTACTCCCACCTCTGAAGGTTTTATTTTATTCCTCTCCTCTTCAGTTTAGATTGTCTCTTACACAGAGGTTTGTCTTCCCTGACCACCCAAGCCCTAGTGTCCTAAAGGGATATTGAGGCCAACTCTGCTATAGATTTTCTCCCTTACCTATAAATATTCTGTTACAGAGCTCCCTTGTCATTCCTATATAGCTCATGTATACAGTAATATATATTCATTTACATTTAAATCCATTAAAATTTAATTGCATAAATCATAGAAATCAATAAAGTAATACACGCTCAAATAACTAATTTTCAAGATAGCTCCCAGTGATTCTCAGTTTTTATCATTCACAATGTGTGTAGTTTCCTTCCATCCAGTTTGTGTGGATGACCCATAGAATATTATAAAAATGATGTCATGTCATCATTAAGGTTATAAAGTGCTGAAGCTTCCATCTTGGTCACGTGTGCCCTCTCTCCCTCCCTCTCTCTCTGTCTTTGTGTTTCATCACTCTCTTATCACTTACTCTAGAGCAGGAAATACTATAAGTAATCTTCCAAATGGCCCATGGGTCAAGAACAGAAGTGTCCAGCAAAAAACACATGGCCAATCTTAGAATCCTTTATCCCTAGTAAATCCCTTGAAGACAATAGTAACCCTAAGAGAGAGTTTGGTAAGTCGAATCACACCTTTAATCATCCCCTAGATTCCTAAGACTTTAAAACAATGTGGGAGAAATGTTTGTTGTTTTAAGCTGCTACGGTTGAGATAATATGGAATGATTATTTGGAAGAAATAGAAATCACTAAGTTCATAAGCATAATAAATGTCATTTCTAAGCAATTGTTAAGGTTTAGGTATTTTCTTCATCTAAAGTTTGATATCTTGATTTAAAGGTATAAGAGGCAAAACTGTGAAATTCTGCAAATTACAGATATATGCCAAGATGCATGCCTTCAAATTTAAGACTAAACCTTTTCATACTAATCTATCCGGGCCTATGTATTTGTGATGGTCAGACTCAGACACAATAAGCAATGCTACTGCAGTAGAGTAATCACACCAAGTCATCTCATCTGGTAAAACCATGTAATACCTTTCCAATCCTGTGCTTCCCTCTTACAGTCAAAGGAAAGATTTCATTGCACATTATAAGGAGAAATGAGAATTGTGCTGACATTTTTATACTTGCAAATTGTGCTGAAATTTGTTTCTCATCTTTTGATTCACGACACATTTGATTTTGTACTGTGTCCTTGCAAACAGGTGTTCTTAATCAAAGAAAACATATTTCTGCCTTTGAATCTCCTTTGTTTTCTTGAGAATCTCTTTCCTAAGACATGTTTTGAGGAATCCATTTTCACAAACATGATCTGAGAGCATTGATTTAATCTGGAAGATAAAGCAAGTACTGAAAACAAACAGTGCAATATGCTCCTTTCCATGGCCCACAGAATTGATTGATCTCTTGATTCTCCAGTGGCCTCACAAAGTGAAAATGTAGAACTCTCAAGAACAGCAGGCCACTGTGAATGGGAGGACCCAAGCCCACTGTGGCTTTTCTTAACACATATATCTTCCTATCACAAGCTAGTTCTTTTCAAGTTTTATGTTAGATAAAAGATGTCTGGCTCAAAACCTGTTTGGCCTACATCGGACCTCTCACTTCGCTGGTGTGCTTCAGTGGATTGCTGCAGTTGTTACTTGTTGGTGAGAATCAAGCACTTCCAAACATAGTCTTAAGTAAAGTCAAGGATAAACTGTCCTCCATGGAGAGCTTAATTTTACACAAAGCACCCCTGGGTAATCTCTATTGGAGCATGGCTTGCAGGACCCATGTATGTGTCAAGCTGCTTGCTACCTACATGGATAACCTGAGTGCTTTCATGGGACCTTCCACAGGTTTGTCAATGTCTACTATTAAGCCAGACCCATTGGCTTCTCCTTTGGGGTAATACTTCGGCTAATAAAAGAAACCATTGGTAACCCAGGTACTCATCAGTGATTTAAACATTCTAAAATATTAAAGTTAGAATTCAACCTTTAACCACCTAAGAAGTCACATTTATGATAGATACATCTTTCCTAACCCTTCTCATAATATGGTATTTGGAAAGTTCTTATGCATTAGAGCAGGTGTCCTCAAACTTTTTAAACAGGGGGCCAATTCGCTGTCCCTCAGACCATTGGAAGGCCGGACTATAGTTTAAAAAAAAAAAACAAAAACAAAAACTATGAACAAATTCCCACGCACACTGCACATATCTTATTTTGAAGTAAAAAACAAAACGGAAACAAATACAATTCACACTAACACATGTGGCCTGAGGGCCGTAGTTTGAGGACCCCTGCATTAGAGTATGCCTTGCTATACAATCTTTCTACAAGTTCTTCAAATCTATTTTACTAATCACTTTGCTTTCAAAAAAGGAAGCTACCGGAATCTTCACAAATATGCACCATTTTTGTCCTCATCTGTGGCTTTAAGCATCACATATAGTTTCTGTGAGTAAATGCACACTATTTTTTAGTCAAATTAAGACATTTGCCTCTAGGCCAGGTATGGTGGTTCATGCCTGTAATCCTCGTACTGTGATAGGCTTAGGCAGGAGGATTCCTTGACCTCAGGAATTTAAAACCAGCCTAAGCAAGAACTAGACCACATTCTTACTAAACATAGAAAAATTAGCTGGGTATTTTGGTGGGCACTTGTATTCCCAGATAGTCAGGAGGCTGAGGAAGGAGGACTGCTTGAACCTGGGAGTTTGAGGTTGCTGTTAGTGAGGCTGAGGCCACAGCCCTCTAGTTTGGGCAACAGAGTGAGACTCTATAAAAAAAAAAAAAAATTCTCTTGAATTAACAACAAAAAAAAAGTATAAAATGGAAAACCATGCAAAGATGCTTCAATTTGTAAGTCTTCAATAATTTTGTTCTCAAAAAATTTCCAGAAGCTTTTCTACTCATCCCGTTCCTGACACAGATAATGCATTCACTATTCACTATTAAATTCTCCTCAGAACAATCTGTTTACCAAAAGGTGTCTGTGTCCTTATTTACTCTGACTCTTTACAACTGAAAGGAACAACTTTAGAAGTATAGTCAATGGCTATACAGTTAGGAAAGTTAAGAAAGAGGAGCCTTTCCTTCCTCATACTCGTGTGTGTGTGTGTGTGTGTGTGTATGAGAGAGAGAGATCAAAAAAGATTAATAAAAACAAGCCTCTTGGTTTTTCTTCTCTTGCGTAACTTTTATTCCATCCCTGATAATATTGCTCACTGCAGCGTTTAGTCTTTCATGTACAAGACTGAGTTTGTTATCTAAAGACTCCAGGGAAGGACAGAGAGGTTTGACGTGTGGCTTGGGGGCAAGAAAATGAGCTATTTGTCATAACTGTTTTTAATGTGCCTCAGTGCTTTGTAATGGATTTACTAGTTGGGAAGTTAGTTACACTAAAGACTTAATGAATTTCACACACACATAAGGAAGTCTAATCAAATATATTATTCACTCAGTGAAAACCCAGCTTTATTTACAGGTGGGCATTATTCAATTGTTCAGGTTTTCCTGAGGTCGATGTCCTTTCCTCAAGGAGGCTGAAATGTTATTAGTCTTCCATGTCACTGTTTGGATTATGTAAGGCTGTAGCAGACAGCCTTGTTTTCTTTTATTTTTTAAGTTCGTACTTGCCCAATGCAGGAAGTGTTGAAGAGATTTCTTAAATAAAAAAAAGATAATATCTTGAATGTCATGCACTACACCATAACATATACTTATGTTTCACTTTACTTTTTTTTTTTGGCTGGATCTGGGTTTTAACCCGCCACCTCCATCATATGGGATCGGTACCTTACTCCGTTGAGCCACAGGCGCCACCCCGGTTTTCACTTTTCTTTTATTACATTATTTCTGTATGCATTGCATCAAAGAGAGGGATGATAATTGAATACGTGCTAAAGAAAACTGAAAGAAAATAGTTTACAGGCATTTAGTCATCTTTATAATCTGTGTGGAACTAGTGTTTTTCTCATCTTACTGACCAAAATCAACTAAGATTTGGAGAGGTTAAACTAACAGAGGTAACTTCCTTTCTAAGTGTGAAAGCTGGGATGAAATATAAACCTTCCTGAAATTTCCCCTCTTTGAATTACAAGTGTCTCCATCACTGCCTAATTTGCTGTGATAATCCAGTGTGTTAGAAGCATTGAGCAGAATTGATGGAGTTAGCTGGCCTTTTGCTCAGCAATACAAATATGTATTTTTGGTTTATTAAATAAACCAAAATTACGGTTCATAGTGTTCATATGTTATGTGTTATCAGAACCTAATTTATTTTTTAAAAGTGATATATTGCATAGGAAGGTGGAAAAACAACAAACATAGATTTCTGTATGAGTTCATCTGTCATAGATCAGACAAGTCTGGGCTTTACACCATGGCAGGAGAGGAGGTGGCTCGGGACACTGGCAAAGAATTTAGAATAATGTTTTCATAGTAGGATACAAAAGTTCTTTTCAATGAACTTTCTGAGAATATGCCTGACTACCAAATACATATGAGAAATAGCCCTGAAGGATTCTGGCTTAATCTGTTTGTGATGCTTTTATCACCCATTGGGTAATTTTTAATTTTAATTTTCATTGATGCAAAATATATGTACATATTTATGAGGTATGTGTGATTTTTTTATATGCACGAATGTGTACCAGTCAAGTGAGAGCTATTTAGAATATCTGTCATCTTGAGTATTTAGTATTTCTATGTGTTGAGAGCGTATTCAAGTCATCTCCTCTAGCTATTTTAAAACATATAATATATTGTTGTTTACTATAGTCACTGTGCTATCACACATTTAAACTTATTCATTTAACTGTATATTTGGAGCTATAGACCAACATCTCTTCATTTTCCTTCCCACCCACAATCACTACATGCACAATCACAGTCATTCTCCATCTATGGCAGAATGGTGCTCTCTACCTCCATGGGAACAACGTTTTTAGCTCCCATTTATGAATGAAAATAGTGAAATCTGTCTTTCTTTGCCAGCCTTATTTCACTTAACTTAATGGTCTTCACATTCATTCATGTTGCTACAATGATATGACTTCATTCTTATGACCAAACAGTATTCTATTGCATATACATATATATATGTATATATATAAACATATATATATATATATATATATGTATATGTATGTATGTATTTTTTTTTTTTTTTTAGAGACAGAGTTTCACTTTATTGCCCTGGGTAGAGTGCTGTGGCGTCACACAGCTCACAGCACCTCCAACTCCTGGGCTTAGGCGATTCTCTTGCCTCAGCCTCCCGAGTAACTGGAACTACAGGTGCCCTCCACAATGCCCAGCTATTTATTGCATATTTTTTGAATCCATTTATCCATTGATGAACACAAACTGATCCCATATCTTTGCCATTGTGAATACTGCTGCAATAAATGTGAGGATGCCACTATCTGACTGGGTTATATATAAAGGACAGACATATATGTCTTGCAGTTTGGAGGCTAGAAAGTCCCAGATCAAAATGTAGGCAGATGCAGTGTCTGGTGAAGGCCCAGTTTCTTCTCCCAAGACGATGCCTTGAACACGACGTCACCAGAGGGAACAAATGGTGTATGGTGAAAGAAAAGAACGCAAAAGACTGAACCCTATATCAGCTCTTTTTTCAAAAGCCTTAATCCGATTTACAAGAGCGTCACCCTCATGACTTAATCATCTCCTAAAGGCCCCACGTGTTATTACTTTGGCAATTAAGTTTTAACACATGAATTTTGGAGGACATTCAAACACGATGGATTCAGAAGCATATACTTAAGAAAAAAGAGAGAAGAGAGGAGGGAAAAGGAGAAGCATGTAGATGAAATTGTGAAGGGAGTGGAGGAGGAAGATAGATAAAATGCCTTTCAGTGTACACGTTAATCTACTGTCACCTGTCTTTTATTTCCCCAGGTTCATCTATTTCCTGGGAAACATCTGCTAGAACTGGACCAGTTGTGGAGTAAATGTAGTGGCTTCCCAGCAAATCTCCTTCAAGTTAATGAGCATGGCCAAAGGCCATGATAAGCATTCTGAGTTTAAATTATGTCTTTGTTGGGTTTTATTTGTTTAGAAAAGGAGCTATGCTATCATTGGCAGCTTTTCAAATGTCTAAGACAGAGACATGCTAGCTCAGCAGTAACCAAGGAAAATATTGAGAATGCTTAGTCTCACAGGACGCAATGGATGCATCTCTTTGTTTATTTTTCTCACTGTACTATGTTTTCCTTTTTTTTCTTGAAAATCATTTAATGGTTTTTCTCCTCATACCTAAATCTACTAGATATGTCCACATATTATGGTTTTCCACTTGCCAAAGAAATTGGAAAATTTATCTAATGAAATTTAAAATGCAAAAGTGAGATAGGGCATGGGTCAGTTTCATATTAAAGTAGATTAAATTTTACTAAGAGATAATTGGGTAAGATGCTAATTGGACTTCATTAATTCAAATTATAAAGTATAGAACCAAGAATTTTTGGTTTTGTTTTCAGAATCACAGACGTCAAAAGTCTGCCATCTAGTTAAGTTATACTAAGTTATATTTAGATGTCAGATAACATATATAATTTCTGTGAATGCAGGTATATGCCACCTGCTTCTGAGTACCTTGAGAATATGTACACTCCATCATGGTAACTCCCCCTCACTCTATTGCTTTTATGCATGAGCTGTCATGCTGACTCTTCATGTCTTAGAGTTTCCATCGTCAGTTGGGATAAAAGTACATGACTAAGCAAAGTTTGAGATTAAACAAGTTTGTTCTATTTTGTTGTCCATGTGCATGTTGGAGGAATTATATACCACTTATTCCTTAAAATATTAAGTGATTTGACAATTAGTTCTATCAAATCTAAAAATTAATATTCATGGACTCTTCCTTAGAAACTAATAATGAAAATTAGTAAAGATTAAAAAGAACTTGAAAAAATTCTGTTAAGTACAAATATAAAATATTTCCATATTAACTATATTTTATCTATACAAACATGTATACATAAAACTACAAACCCAGAAATGTCTAGAATTGAGAGCTGGCTTTAATAGAAAAGGAAATTAATGTATTTTTCTCTTAAAAAAGAAAGGTGCTAGGCCTTCGAAATTGACAAGATTAAAGTTTATATGATATTTAGTTCTTCTAGGGTCATGATTGTTTATGATAAAGATATTCAAAAGGTAATCTAGTAAATGGCTCCTTGACCAAGGCACACTGCCCAGTCTGAAGTGATTGTTTTTTGACTGAAAACTTTGTTCAATATTTTTATACATTTTCCATTATTAAAATAGTTTTTATTAGCTTTATGTGAGCCACAAAAAAAAACACACAGGATTCAGGAGACATTAATTTAAAAAATATGCTAAATGGATTTTCTTTGGTTATAGATTTTGTTTTCTTAAGGAACACTAAATAATTAGACTTAATGCTTTGATTTTCTTATAACAAATGTTTTTTTTTATTTTTCTTTCAAATTTACTTTTGTTCCTATAAATCTAGTTTTTACATTTCTATCTGTTGTATTTATCGACTTAAAAATATTATTTATATATAAAAGTATCTTGAAATCTTATAGTAACAGAGCTTTGGTCTTTTAGGCACAGATGACAAAGGCAATTATCTTTTTCATCATTTGTAATCCATCATATGGTAAATTAAAAAGCTACAAATTAGTCCTTTATATATCAGAATTATGCTTACGTTCCCATGAAAAGGGTAAATATGCTCATTTGCAGATAAAACCACCTAAAAATAACTGATAAATTTAGTTCTATATAAAGAGAATGCGATTGTTAAGGACAGTCAAAATCTTCAAAGGCATCAACAGAATTTATTAGAAAGGTTCTAGAACTATAAATACTGAAATGAACTTGACCGACAATTACAGATTAATAAAAGAAAAAAGTGAGACTACTACAAATAGATTAGGAAAAACTTTTATCCCAAATTCTGAAAACTTTGAATTAGATGAACAGACTACTACCTTCAACAGAATCAGCTTCCTGGCTAAGATATCACTAACAATGGTCTTTATAGTGTTAAATGACCTCAGGAATTCTCTGCATAAAGGAGGTCCATGTGTCTTCCTTTGAGGAACACTCATTATTAAAAGACATGTGCCTTCCACCTTCTGTCTTCATCATAGCTGGGCACACAACCTCAGTAAAGAGAACAAAATCTTTACAGAGTTACTTAGGGTCTTCTGGTATCATCAAGTCCCCTGCAGTGCTGGACGAGATATCAGTAGGATCAGTGACAGTGTCATATCTATGAGACAAAGTACATTATGGAAGAACTTGGTTCTAGAAAACGAATATTTGCTCATTAGCATGACCCATGCTAATTGTTCTGCATCATTAATTTTATAAACTTCTTGTAAATCTGCCATGAAAAGAAAGCTATGGATAGCTTCTGAAAATGCTCAATAAATTTTGACAATGGGGGCGTCTACTGTTGTGAATATTCTTGAATTTCTTTGCAATATTAATTTTGAAGGCTTTTAAAAGTATTTATGAGTTAATTCTCTGAAAATAAACCATAGTAAATATGAGATTATAAAAATATATAAAAATTAAGTGTGGGAATTAAAATAGTAAATAAGTAAATACATTTTGCTTTTATTACAAAAAATGCTACAAACATCACTTCATAAGCCATTGTGAAATTACTATGAAATACTAATACCCAAATACAGAATTTAGAAAAACTATTTTAAAAGTTTGAACTCTATTGTCATAAACTATACACTACAAATTTAGTCTATGAAGAGGGTTCCTAAATTTTTATTTTCTAACATAAGTTCAATTCATTTGAAGTTTGTTACTTGTTCCCAATGTTGTGATTGTTATTATAAATTTTTGTTTGTTGACCACTATATATATCACCTAATAGTCTATGTTATGATACAACAGCCCTGAGTAAAGTAGAAACACCAGACTACAGTTGAGGAAAGCAAAACTCACAGAATTACATTGTAAGCAGGAAACAAATAAAAGATAATACATGCCCAGGGTTTCAACTTTAAGGCCTTTTATGTCAATCACAACTTTGTTCTTTTTGGCTTATTACATCCACCTCTAGAATTCATACGAAAGAGCTTCTAGAGCCAGTGCTGAAATAGACTGAAAATCCTTCAGTTACCAACATATTGAAATATCGACAGAGCACAGGTAATACACATTCCTCTCACTGACAACTGTGTGTTTTGCAGGTTAGCCCCAGGCTTGAAATTTCTGGCAAATGTTTACTGGAAGTCTTCCTCAGTGATTTGAACATTTAGAATTAATAGCCTGGGATGTATTGGGACATTTACAACCTCAGATTGTTTTGTATTTTGTTTACCACAAATTTTTTAGAAGATTTTTTAGTAGGTTGAAATCTTCTCTCTTGTACTGTGACTGAGTTCTCATTCTGTTTCCATGAATTTCTGGGATGTTTATTTAGTCCAGGGACTGGGCTAGATCAAACACCTACTGAGCCATTCTCTTTTTTACAGCTACTTATTTTACTTACACACATACACACACACACACACACACACACTCACAATCTCTCTCTCTCTCCCTCTCAGCGTTTCAACAATTAAAGAAAAACATAGTAGTTACATTGGTTAGTTGTACACAAGGTTATTTTTAAATTAAATATCCTGAATGAGTCAATAATTAATTCTTGAATTAAAAGGATAGCTACTATCACATTCTTAGAATTATCACCAATAAATGAGACAGATGAATCAGTATTAGTCTAATGATAAGATCAACGTTAACCTCTGAATCTCATGTGAGAGTCATCTATAAAATTCAGGAAAGGATATTGAGGGAGAGAATGATGATGATGATACCTTATATGCTTACAATAACAAAATGTTTTGGGAAAGTTTTATATACACACATACACTTTAATCTGGTTCTCCTAACACATAGTTTCTAAACATTTTAACATAACCCTGTGTCTGTGTTTTCTAGGTTGAATTTATAGGTTAAGAAAAAATCCATGAATAACATTGAACATTGATGTTTAAAATATTTCCCAAGATCACCCCTTTTCTGAGCAAGTCATGTCTAAATGGAAAAGTTCAATTAAAAGAATTGAGCTGCATTCAAGGATTACCTTCTCCCTATACTTGAGTCCTCTGTTCCCACAAAAAGTGAACACTAATATGAATATATAGAAAGAAGATCAAAAAGAAAAAAATAACCCAAGTCGTAAAAAGTGATTCAGCAGTTGTAAGAGGATAGGACATATCTAAAGAACAAGAGCAAATATATTGCCATGGAGCAGAGTAGCTGAGAAGACCACAGCATTCACTGAATGGTTATTTGTATCACAGACCGAGGTAAAAGCTTTATGGTATGTTGCATTATTTCCTATAACCCTTATCTTGTGAAGTTATTCTTAGCTTCATTTTACTGATGGAAATATTGACCCAAGTATATGAAAGACCAAGAATTCAAGTCAAGACATGATGATTTTTAAATCTAGTTCTTAAATCCGATTATAAATGAGTAAAGCAACCTCAGTTAGAAAATGTGGGGCAACTCTTCTCATATTAGAACAAGTAGATATTCATAATCAAAGTGATTTTAAGATAATAATTGAATTTAAGATATTACTCATGTGTATTAAAACAAACTACTGCAACAGTTGCTCATTTTTAATTTTAAAAAATTTTAGCACTCCATTTCACTTTCCCAGAGCCCAGTGAGGGCTGGAATGGTGGATAGAATCCAGATGTTCCAGAAAAGAAAACATATATTTCAATAATGTTGCTCCTCTATTTTATCGGAATGAACATAACTTGTTTTAGACTGATGGAAAAAATTGAAATCTCCAACTGGTTAAAGCAATCAAAAACAATTTCATTCATTCAGTTAAACAACTTATTCAGACAGTGTAAAGATTTAATGATTGGTCCACTTTCACTCATTCTTCTCCTTTCTTATCGAAAGTTACTTGAGCAATACCTTACTCTACACAGAAAAAGAATTGACAGGGACCCGGTTTATCTCACAGTCTAATTCAAATGAATTTAATACTTAGTTATTAGCTGTTGATATCTGAATTCATAAGAATTAATAAAGTTTTCAATTTTAAAACTATACAACCTGCCCAGAGAAAATTAGGAATTATACCTGACAGTCAAGAGAGGCAAACATAAGCTTTTTTTTTCCCACAGATATTTATTTTTTTCTACTAAAACTCTAAGAATACAGAATTCAAAAGAATGGTTTCCATTATAATTCTTCTGATTAGACATTTTGTTTATTGCTAGTACAACATGGTACTCAAGTACCCTTGGCTTAAGGAAGACATTGATGCATATAGTGTAAGGCTCCAAGAGGGATTTCCCATCCCTTGGTGACAAGAGTCATGAGTATATCAAATACAATGAAACTGCTCAGACAATAAAACCTATGTTCCAGGAGCGCATTTAATTAGGACAGGAACCATTAGTGTGCACAAGAGCAGAGGAGAATTAATGGCACAGTGCACTCTGTGGGCTCATGGGGTTGGTTTTCATGAGATTAGGAGAGATCTGTCATGTACATTACACCATCACATTTCTATCCTGTTACCAAAATGCTCTTAATTTAGAATTGCATTCCAATCCACACAAGATTTTTCTCCTCTGGCTTCTATTATTCCCCAACTACCACTGAAGCTCTTCTTATTTTTTTTTTTAAATTCTGTCTAGTTACTCTATTGTACTACTGTAAACATTATTAAAAGTCATTTGCAATTATTGACTGTTTCACTTTAGGCTTCTTCTTGGACTTAATTGAGAACATTCAAAACTATAAACTGAGAAATTAAAAAACATAATTAAAAAGAGCATTGATATGAATTGTGATTTGTAAGAAGGCATACAATGGAGTTTATGCCAAATATGTAAACAAAATAGAAAAGGCTAACCTGCTTTATGGATATAATAGGCTTTTGACATTTTTACTTTCTATGTTTTAAGTGTTAAAAGCTTTTAAATATTTACTCCAGTGGACCTTATTTCATGCTGCTCTTGGAGATGTGAAAAATTATTCAATATATTAATAATGGAACAAAATTTGCCCATCTTGTTATGATGGAATAGCTCTTTCTAATTTGTGCAATCTGAGCATCCTTAACAGTCAGTATGAATGATTTTTATTAGCACTTTTACTGCATGGCTAACACACACTGGCACCCAACTCACACCCCTACCCCCCCGCATGCAACTGCTTACTTTACAGTATCTCCCCTCCTAACTTGAACAAGCATATTCCCTGGATTGCTATTGATTTTATCCTGGCAAATGCACCCTAAGAATGCCTTGGATGCCCTGAAAATGAAAATCATTTAGCATATCTTGAAATGCTTGTAGGAGATGTAGGGGCAGATGAAATGAGAACTAGCATGGAAACTCAAGCAAGTTGGGGATTTTTATTTAGAATCCTAATCTAGGAATGTGAGAAATTTAAACTCTCCAGAGTTTCATCATTCTTTTCCTTTCATTCAAAGAATTAAATATACAACTAGTTGGCATTGCCCCAAACACAACCCTCTACTTGAATTGAGTGACTTTTATAAATGATAATGCTGTTGCACTCCAACAATGGGAATGAAACTAGATTCTCACTTGTTGCACCTGCTGAAACACAATAATTAAGTGAACACAGAAAAATAGAAATATGGCAGAGGAGAGAAGAATCGGTTTGGAATTAGGTGAAGAAGGGCTGAATAGAAGGCACCTACCATTGATTTTGGAAAGTAGTTTTCAGATGGTTCAGGAAGCAGTTTTATTTGGATAATTATGGTAAACCACAAGCTGTTGGTGAACTTGTGTCAAGAATTGTCCATATTTACAATTCAATAAGGAACCAAAAAGTTAGAAAGTAAAGAATAGCAGTGTTATAGCAAGGATTTGTAAACTGCCTGCCTTTAGCCTTACATGGCTATCTAAATTTGACAAGATTTTTACCCTGCACCCTCTGAAAGATACATCTTTAATTCCTTATGTAAGTATTTCATTAAAAAATTATTAAGTAAATCTTAATTTGAGAGAACAAAGACTCTCTAAAATTTTATGTAAAATGTGTTTATATTCTCACCCCATGTTTTTTTGAGGCAAGAATAGGAACTGTATTCATAAATGCTGTGGCCCCTAGACACACACGGCTGGTGAGCATGTAACTATGACCAACCTCAACTGAAATGTGCTATAAATAAAAAAAAATACAAAATGGATTTTAGGCATTTAAAAGTGTAGAATGTCTCAATAATCCTTTTACTGATTATATGCTAAAATATAATATTTTGGCTACATTGGGTTAAATAAAATGCTAAATTTCCAATTTTGTTTTGTCCGTTTTTTAATTTGTTCATTGTGGTTATTAGGAAAGTTAAGTTTCATATGAGGCTGCCACTTATGTCTCCCATTGTATATCTATTGGCCTGCATTCATCTGCAGCTTTCATTTATTTCAAGGTTTACTAAAGAAAAAGAATCAGAGGCCCTTTGCGTCTCTTTAAGTAAATAATGAGTTTTTCCAAAAGTGCGTCATATCGTGGATGCTGAAGATATACTTGCTAAATGTATCTGATCTGTGAAAAATGTGGCAACCACTTTGTAATGGGACATAGAAAAACCTATTTGAATTTTCATTAAGGAGAGTGGTTTCTGAGAGACTTTACATGACTCAGGAAAATTCTCTGTGTGAAGGGAGATGCATGTGAGATCTTGGGGATATGTCTTGATGAAGAGACATATTCATTAGGGGCGGCATGCCTCATTGCCAAGAGTCAAGGGCCTACCTGCCAGCATCTCACACCTCGCTGAACTTGGACTCCCAGGCGGCCACCCCAATCATTCTCTGCCTCACTCCCTCTCCTGGCCTTTGCCTAGCAGTTTACACTGCTCACTTATATACATTTTTGTTTGGCCTGGTGGTCCGTGTATCTCACTTATAAACATTATCGACTTGCTACAATCTATGCAGTCCTATAGGGACCTCCAGAAAAATAGGGATTTTTATTTGTCCAAACAAGGCTGAAAATGTGTATTTTTTGCTCATTAATATGAACATTAATTCTTTTCCTAGGTGTCTCCTGGATGTTATCTGTTTAGTAGAGTGTAAAAGAGCTATTACTCTCACACAGAATGTGAACCTTAACTACTGGAGCACAGGTCAGCCGTTGGTGAGCCCATGCAAAACCAGAAAGGCACGTTTACTAGGAGGAGTTCATTAGGCCAACATGCAGGGCTGGTAAAAGTAGAATTAGAGGGATATGCAGAAATTCGTTTTCTTTTCTTTTTGCATTTTTCTCTGTTCTTGAAACTGGCATTCAAAAACCCCAGGCTACCACAGTGTCACCAGGAAAATCAAACTTCACTGCTCAGTCTTTCTCTTTTTTCTCCTGCTGTCCTTCCTTTTTCCTTTTTGATAAGACATATTACTAGCAAAGAAAATGAAGATTTCAAAACACTCCTAATGAGATGCCACGTCTGCAGTCCTGTGAGTGAGTCTGCTTCATAGAGGGAATTTAATCCCAGAGAGACGGGCAGATTAACTGACCAACTGCACGTCTGAGAATGGTCCAGTGCCCCTTCTTATTCAGGATATCATGTTTAGTGAACCCTGTCTTGTGGTCAACTGGAACTACACTTCGCATTTATATAAACAGCATACATAAAGTGGACAATATATATGGATGTGGGTGTCTATGTGTATATTTAATAAAACTAAGGAAGAATATGCAAGAAACTAACCATAATGGTTTTCTGTTAAAAATAATAGTCTGTGTGGCTCAAAGACAGAGGCAGCCAGATATTATTTTCACTTTGCATGTTTTATACCATTATTATTAAAAATAAGTTAAAATAATATTTTAATATCAAATTACTGTGTCATACTACCACCACCCCTCACCTGCTATTTCTTCTTCTTTTGCCATAATCTTTATTTCTGGGGGTCTTTCTATATCATTGTTTTAAAATGAGTTGTCTCCCTGTCTCACTTTCCATTTTTATTCAAGAAGCTAAACACTTACAGGCACTGTTTTATAATGGCTTTATTGAGGTGGACTTGATCTACTAAGCTTGCACATATTTTCTGTGCATAATTTGATGAGTTGGGACACAAGCAAACACCTGTAAACCCATTGCCAAAATCAAAGTCGTATGTATGTCTATTAGTGATGCCGCCTGAAGTTTTCTTGTGTTCCTTTTGAGCGTGTGCATGTGGAAAGAACAATTGAGATCACTACCCTCTCAGGTTTTTGAGTGCATATTACTGAGTTGTTATCTATAAGCACAGTTTATACAGTGGATCCCTAGAACTTCTTAACTTAGCATTACTGAAACTGTCTGCTGAGGTGTCTTTTGTGTGAACAAAATAAGTGAAGAAACCCACATACTAGTCAGAAAGCACTCGACCGACAGGAGCTAACTGTTTATTATTTTTCTTCTATTCACACTCCATCCTTTTCTTATTGTAAGTTGACAAACTATAGTTTCATATGTTTATGGAGAGCAAAGCGATGTTATAATTTTGCACCTTATATTGTAACAATTAAATCAAGCTAGTTAACATATCTGTCATTTCAAATACTTATCATCTTTACCTTAAAACTTTGAAATTTACTCTCTGACAACTTTGAAATGTACAAGATCCTATTATTAACTATGTTCACAGACTATGCAACAGAACTCAAAAAATAAAAGAAAAAGAAAAATAAATTCTTCTGTCTGAGGTTTTATATCCTTAACTTCTATCTTTCTTTATTGGTAATTACCATAAGAATTTTTCTGCCTTCCAATCTGCAGCAAAATGACAGGTTGGTAATTTTAATGTTCACATACAACCCCCTGGACATTAGAACAAATAGTGAGCCTTCTAGAGAAAGAGGTGCTGAGGAGTGCCAGATTAGTGCACGTGACAGTCATTGATGAGCTTCAGCTGTGTCATCTGAAGTTGTGGGAGGATGCCTCCCTGCCCAACTTGTCTGTAACAGCTTGTAACATCCTTCAAGGCAAGACTGCCTTAATTCCTAGGTACATATCTTCAGTGAAGTTAACTGAGTATTTTTCACAGCTCCCAAGTTTAAAAATCTAGAAATTCTACTGCATGTTAATTTAAAGCAAAAAAAAATAAATAAAATGAGTCTTTTTTTCCCTCTTTAAAAGCCAAGATAAATACCTAATTACCATGAGATACGATATAGAATTGGTTTTATTATGTCTTAACTTAAAGGGTCACTTCCCTTATTTGTAAAGGCAGGTTTTTCTTTCATGATGTGACATATTTTTATATCACTTTCCAGGTGGAATATTCTTTTGAACAAAAAGAACATTTTTAGGGTTAATGGGCCCTATTCTCATTAAACTTATGAATGCTTTTAGATTTTACCTAAGGGAAAACAGAGCAAATGAAAACTGTCAACTCATGTATATGCGTCCAAAAATCTCAATCAAGCCCAGTGAAGTCTTGTCAGAAAAATAATTATCCTCTTGATTTAAAGAGCACATTTTTTGTCCTTGGTGACAAAGGAGCATTTTATTATTAAAGGTTTGTAGTGGTCCACAGTTGACATCTAATTTATTTCATCCTACCAAATCTGTTGTAAGACATTATGTTTAAGATATTTTTAAACTTTCAGAATTGTTTCACAGGAGGTTAGGATAACTTACTATTGTTCTGAGGGTTTTTCAATGATACTTTTTTCTATTACCAAAAAAATCATATTAATGTCAATCAACACCAAATGCAGAGAAGTTGTGGGACAGTGGGCAGTGTCCTGGACTAGCTTTGTGCAGGCTGGGATTTTCTTCCTGGCACTCCCATAATGTGACACTGGGGAAGCCATTTTGCTTCTTCTCTTTTCAGTTTTCATGTCTAACAATTAGAGTCTTTTCTTAGAGGCAGGCTATTTAAGAGTTTCCTTTTTCCCCCTCATCAACTTTCTGTGCATTTGGTTCCTCAATTAAAAAAATTGAATTCCATGAAATGCAATTGAACAGTAGAATATATGGTCAATCTCCCCTAACTCATGTAATTCAAGTCAAAACCTTTTAAATGAATCCTGAGATTTGATAATGCAATTTGAGATTGGAAAAGAAGAGAATGGCTCATTATAACTACTATTGGTACGGACACAGGAAATGGGCATTTCCTCAAACTTGAAGAGCCAAGGTGTAAAATATTTATAGATGATAATTTTTCAGAATAAATAAGAAGCAATAAAAATAGCCAAGTAATCTAACACTCCGGCTTCTAAGAATTTTTTTCCTGAAATGATAGGCACCTTTACAAAAGGAATTTACATTTATATATAGGAACGTTTACCATACAGCTATTCAAAATAGGAAAAACAAAATACAAAGCATGAAAACATAAAATTTAATAAAACAGGGGTTGAGTTGCATGAATATTGATGGACTCTGCATAGGGTAATAACAGGTTGTTTAATGGGGTTGGGAGTCAAAGCCCCTGTTTAATTTCATGACTCTGAAAGTTTCTAGTTCTATTTTATTGTGCAAATTCCTTAGGCGTTCTAAAAATCAGTTTCCAACTCTTTTAAGTGAAAATAACATTATCATCACAAGAGGGTTGTTGTGAGAACTGAAGAAGATATAATTAATATGGCTATTAACTATCCATATTAGTATAAATTCACACAATGGGCCCTCCCAGGCATCATTAACACCGATCATGCAAAGTCATGACAAATGGCGTGGGCAATAATTCTTAATAATTAACTAAGTTTGGAGAAATGAATGTCGCATGGCAGCAAAGTCATATACAAAATCTAATCCTACCTTAAATGTAAACAGTAAAAGAGAATGGCAAAACTGCATATAAATTATAGTTTTATTTTTATTTTTCAGCTTTGTTATATACTGCAGATTACATAATCTTTTATATATAAAAGACTCTACATTTCCATTTTTGAATGTTTTAATTTGTAAAAATTCTATTTTGTTCACACAAAAATTAGGTAGAACTTTTTTTATCATCTTTTGCTCCTTAGTACATTCTTAATAAAAGGATGAAGATTGCCCCAAATTCTCTCATTTTCTTGAACATTCTATTGTCCTGCTTTTCACTCTGGGATGACACATAAGCGTGAAGATCTGTTCCGGCTGCCAGGGCCATGCTCTTGGGCTTCTAGCCTCCAGAATAGTAAACCAGAAAAATTTCTGCTTATTAAAGTTTACACAGTCTCTTGTATTATGTTATAGCCACATAAAACAAACTAAGATCTTATATTTCTTCTAACATTTTAATCTTCTTTACTTTGTCTAAGCTTTTTTTTAGGTCTAATTTTGTTCTATTTTATGGTTATCAGTTGTGGTTCCTTATTTATTATCTTTGATTGATATCCTGAACTTCGGGAAACTTCATCTCTGTGAATTCTTTGAATTTTATGTTGCGGTGCAGGCTGCATTCAATAGAATATTGATTTTCCAAAGAGGTCCATGTTCTAATCTTTGGAACCTATGAATTTGTTACCTTACATGGAAAAAGGGGCTTTCTAGTTCTAACTGTGGTTTGAGATGAGATGCTTTCTTTAATTATTTGGGTGGATCCAATCTAATCACGTGAGTCCTTAAAAGCGAAAAAGGGAGGTAGACCCGAGGATCAGAGAGATGCGTGTGAGAAAAACTCGAGCTGCTGTTACTGGTTTGGAAAATTGAGGAAAGGAGCTATGAGCCAAGGAACACAGCAGCAGCCTCTGGAAGCTGGGAACAAAGTACACTGTAAAGTCAGCAAGAAAATGCTGACCTTGGTCCTATAACACAGGAACTGGATTTTGCCAATAACCAGAATGAATGGGAAGCAGTTTCTCCCCTGGAGTCTCCAGAAAGTGACACAAGATTGGTGACACCTGGATGGTAACCCGAGGAGGCCTATATCAGGCTTCTCACCCACAGGGATCTGGAGTATAAATGTTGTGTTGTTTTAAGCCACTAAGTTTGTGGCAACTTGTTTTTGCAGTGACAAAAAACCAATGCAGGGTCATTCTTTCAAAGGGATTCTTTCATTCTGTCTATTTCTAGCAGACATCTGGCCAAAGAGCATTTTTAAAGCTAAGTCTCTGCATACATTGTTGGAGCCAAACAGGTAAAGTAAATTCGGATCTAGACCAATGTCTCATCAGCCTATATTTATAAATGGACTTTGGTTGCTTTTTATACATCATTTTAAGTTGGAACAAAAATATACATATGTGTTTCTATGTACACATATAAGTATACATAAAGTTGATAATACAAAGCTAATATATAAAGTGTAACAAAATACATAATATAGAGATGTTAACTTTACTCTTTTTAAATTCAGAATATCATAGGTGTTCGCGTGTTTTGGATACATAGTTTGTTTTGTAGATTTCAGTTCTAAGTTATAAGTGAGATCTTCACTCAGACGCTTGTGCATTATACCCAGTAGGTATGAATCAACCCCACCTTCTCCCCCACCTTCTCCCTGACTCCTATCTACCTAATTTCGATTGAGTTTTACTTTTCTGTATGTACATATGTGTTGATCAACTAGTTCCAACTTAATATTAAGTACATGTGGTGTTTGTTTTTCCATTCTTATTATACTTCACTTATAAGAATGGTCCCCAAGTCCATACAGGTTTCAGCTTTACTCTTAAAGATGACATCTTTTGAATGTACCAGCTTAATGGAGAAGTTAAGTCTGAAAGGTACATTTTTACCTTGTGTAAGCTAAGACATGGTTTTCCACGGAAAGCAACTAGATTTAACAAGCTAGCTTATCTAACCTAGAATCGACTTTATAAATCTGACCATTTAATAAAAATGTTTTTAGGTGCTCAACTCTGCATATAAACATGATAAATAATATTTATTACATATTATCTATATAATTTTATTTTATTTTATTTTATTTTTAAGAGACAGAGTGTCATTCCGTCACCCTGGGTAGAGTACTGTGGCATCACAATTCACAGCAACCTCCATCTCCTGGGCTTAGGTGCTTCTCTTGCCTCAGCCTCCAGAATAGCTGAGACTACAGGCGCCTGCCACAACGCCCAGCTATTTTTTGTTGTTGTTATTCCAGTTTGACCAGGGCTGGGTTCAAACCCACCACCCTCAATTTATGGGGCCAGAGCCCTAGTCACTGAGCCACAGGCACCTGCCCTATATATATATAATTTTATCTAATGCATTTAAGATTCTATTACAGAAATATTTAGAGCAATAAATCATTTCTTACACTCCTCATTTCTCAATATAACTTTGCATATCTATAATACTTTATATTTTAAATTAAAATGTACACATAATAAGAATTGTGTTAATTTTATTTAAATTCGAATGAAGAATATCCATTGTTAACATTTCCACTTATCTATATTTTGCAATAGTTCATACCAATTTTTTACAAAATAAATAAAAATGCATAAGGGCCCTGGACTTTATGTAGATTGACAGTAACACAAAGATGATGTTAGATATTTTAACTAGGAAGCTTCTCATGTAGCAAATGGTAAGTTCGCACAAACGTTGTAAGGGCTGGGGTGTGCAACTTAGAGCTATCACAGCTATAAATGAGTGATGCATAGGTGCTCACAGGGTAGCCCAATAAAATTTATAAGTTTCAGATAGTGCCACTGCTCTCAACCTCAACTTCCAATTTTCAAAACTTGATGTTATCCTTGGTATCTGCCTGCAACTGTCAGAATCTCTTCTCATATACTTGCCAAATTTTACAGGGATATCCTTCACTGATAAAATCTAAAATGACCCATAAATAAAAGGGGATTCTGAGAAATGTAGTTCTAGGCTTCCCGAGGAGATTGCAGGATGGAGTCATTCTGATGAAATGTTGACAATACATGTGCGAACACATTGCATCCACTTGTTTACTCTTCACTTCAATGCTCAGACTGCAGCATATGAACAATAACATTCCTTCATCTAATGTGATGTAACTATCCATTACAAAACAAAAAAATTGGCTCATTCTCTTCCCCAAAATGTATGGATAAAACTTCTCAGAAATGATCTCTGTGTGATGATTATCTGTGTGATATTATTTCTTTTTTTTATTTTCATTTTTATTATTAAATCATAGCTGTGTACATGAGTGCAATCAAGGGGTACAATGTGCTCGTTTCATATACAATCTGAAATGTTTTCATCGAACTGTTTAACATACCCTTCATGGCATTTTCTTACTTATTGTAGGAAATAATTTATATTAATAACACTTTTTTTCTGTGCCAAAGTATAACAGTTTTCAGTATAACAGAG
>CAUYRH010025917.1:0-28656 GCA_963574655.1 Perodicticus potto
AGACAGGACTGAGGGACTCTCACCAGAGCACCTGCAGACAGGACTGAGGGACTCTCACCAGAGCACCTGCAGGAAGGAAGGACTGAGGGACTCTGACCAGAGCACCTGCAGACAGGACTGAGGGACTCTCACCAGAGCACCTGCAGGAAGGAATGACTGAGGGACTCTCACCAGAGCACCTGCAGGAAGGAAGGTCTGAGGGACTCTCACCAGAGCACCTGCAGGAAGGAAGGACTGAGGGACTCTCACCAGAGCACCTGCAGACACGACTGACGGTCTCACAATTCTTCAAGCCTGTTGCCCAGAGTCTGGCCCCACCCTTGCCCTTGTTGAAAGGCCAACTGTCAAGGAAAATTCTCTGACAGATAGCCTGTCTGTGGGATGAGGTGTGTGAGCACAGAAGCATGCCCGGGGGGTGTGTGGTTAGTAGTGTTAGGCTGTTTCCTGCTGGTGCCGCAGCCACCCAGGAAATCTCCATCCCCCCCTGGGGGCTGCCCCTGGGTTGGGTGAGGCCACACGTCCTGGGACTATCTTGTGCTGGGCTGTGCTATGCTCCACCCAGAGCCGGGTCACTCCTCGTTTTCACACCTGAGATGAACTTGTCACAGAGTCTCTGTGGTAGTTGGAATAAAGGATCCCAAAGAGGCCCACACCAGAATCCCTGGAGCCTAGGAATATGCCCCCTTACACGGCAAAAGGGACTTTGCAAACGTGACTAAGGCTCTTTAATGGTGACAGTCCTGGATTACCCTGTGGGGTCCAGTGTGATCAAACAGGTTCTCATAAGAGGGAGTCAGGGAAGGGGATGTGGAGACGGATATGGAGGCCAGAGTAACATGACCCTCGGCCTCCAGGAGCTGCAAACCTTCGCAACCTCCAGAATCTGACAAGAGCCTGGGACAGAGTCTCCCCTGGACACCCCCAAGAGGACACAACTCTGCAGACATCTTGATTTGGACCTCTGTGAACCCCACTTTGTACTTTAGACCTATAGAATTGTAGGATAATAAGTTTATACTGCTTCAGTCCATTAAATTTGTTACAGGAGCAGTAGGAGCAGCCCTAGAATCATTCTGTGTGTATCATGGAGGTTCAGGCAAACAGCCCCTTCATCCTGTTCCAGAACCTTCTCTCCCTGGAGCTTCTGCGTGCCCGTGGCCTGCACAGCCTACACGTTCCCCCCACCGTGTGCTCCCCAGGCTCCATTCTGACTCCTGCTGCCCCACTGAGACCCCCAAGCTGATGGGCCCTGGAGGTCTCTGCTCAGGCTCACTGGGCACACAGACAGGCGGAGCCTGTCTCACCCCTCCTCTTCTGGGGGAGCCTGGCTCCTTTAATCTTCACAATAAAATCTTCTCATCTTTAATGCTCACCTCCAGCAGCAAGAAAGCTATGACCAGAAGTCCCCTGCGGCTGGCTGGGAATGGGCAGTGGGGGGCCAGGAGAGGCAAGGGCCTTGGCTGTCCTGTGCAAAGGGGTTCAGAGGAGGAGGCTGGCTGTCCTCCAGCTGGGTGAGGTCAGATCATGACCAATGATGGAAATGTCAGGGAGACAGATCTCCTCCCAGGGGTCCCCCACCCCCAGCGGATATAGCTGTGACTCTATCAGGGAATGTTTGTTGTTAAAAAGAGCTGTGACTCAGTGGCTCTGATGCTGAGTCTGAAGAGAGCGGTGAGCTTCATAGCTCTATGGAAGGTGGGGGCACTCCCAGCCCTGAGCATGAGACAGGGGCTACAGGCAGGGGCAATGCAGAGCTGCTGCCATCACTCCTCTGAGGTTTGTAGCCCCAAGTAAATGGGCTGTCCTGGTTAGAGGAGGCAGATACCTGCCCTGGCTTCCCTGGTAAGGGTGTCAGGGTAAGTCCCCTGGAGGGCTCGGTTTCAAGGCGCCTGAAGCTGCCCCTTGTTCCCCCTCATAGCCAGGAGGGCTCTCTGAACTGGGGCCTCTCTCTCTCTGCTGCTGAGGGGATTCTGCTGCTTGCTCCTGGACAAACGTGATGCCCTGTGCTGGGTCCTTTCTGCACTGTAACTTTTCTGCTGCAGTTTCTGCCCCCAAGAGACTCCGCCCTCCTCTGCCCAGGACTGTGGACTGATTGAACCAGCTCATGTGTCTTCAAGGCTGGCGTTCCTGCTCATCTCACTGCCGGGAGGAGGCAGGTGGGGGCAGTGGTGGCCACTGATACAGATCCCCAGAGAACATTCTGGAATTCTGGGAGGCAGGACCTAGGGCAGGCAAGGAGGGCACTGTGGTGTGCTGCCCAGACCCCTTTCAGCAGGGAAGGATTTCTTCCCAAATTGTCCAGAGGGCATCTGGAAGACGGTTCCCCTCTATCCCTTGAAAAAGATGCAAGCTGTGGGGAAAAAAACCCACTGGAGGCGGCACGCTTTTCCCAGAGCAGCCCTCAAGCGGTGACTGATCACCAGAGACTATAAAGCCCTAGCCCTTCACTCCTGCCAGGAGCATCTGTAGGGCCACAGCGGCTCCAGAGCTCCCCGCAGGGCAGGCTGAGACCCTGGTCCTGTGCCTGGCCCAA
Organism: Perodicticus potto; assembly: GCA_963574655.1. NCBI lineage: Eukaryota > Metazoa > Chordata > Mammalia > Primates > Lorisidae > Perodicticus > Perodicticus potto. The sequence goes on from CAUYRH010025917.1 coordinate 2,534, forward strand.
TATCTCCCTCTTCCTAACCCTACTCTCCCCCTCCCTTTCCACAGATGAGGGTCCCAACAGCACCTCCTGATAAATACTTGGCTAGCAGGTCTCTGTCTGGGAGTCCTCCCCCACTCAATCTGCGATGTCGTGCCTGGAGCTCACAGTTAGACCCATGCTCAGATCAGCTCCAATATCTCTGGCCTGAAGGATGGAGCAGGGACTGTGCTGGACAACAGGCCTGGCCCTGGAGGTTTGCTTTGTGTCTGGCTCTTCTACGGCCCCTTCCACAAAGCCCTGGGGAAGATCAACTGGGCAAAGCACTGCCAGCGGGGATGGCTTCCCATGTCCCCCTGCAGGGACCCAGGTGCACGATCTGGAGAAATTCAGGGAACACCACGGTGTCCAGGGAAAGTGGTGTGGGGGGTCAGTCTGCCCAGGCAGCGCCCCGGTCACTGTGGCTGTGGCCACTCCCATGGGATGCCTTGCGTGGGAACGCCGGCCTTCCCGATGGACCGTTCAGCTCCTTGATGTGGGCAGGCAGGAAACCCCACCCCAAGCGCAGTGGTGGGGTGGCTCCCAAAGGACCTCAGGAGGGAAGATTTTTGGTGCTGGGAAAATTTTGGCTGTATTGCTCTGTGGATCACGTAGAATTAAACAACTTCCTGTCTGAGCACTTTCCCCTTCCCTAACCAACAACCCCCCCCCTTCAAAAAATTAAATAAGTGAAAGAGACAATAAAGGCTCAGGAATAATTCTCCATTCATCTCGCATGATTTGCAAAATCAAGGATAAGGGCCACTAAAGGTCTTCATTACTTTTACGTGGTCCTTATAAGCCACGTCCTGCTCCCTTCTCTCAGCCCCCAAAGCTCCTAGCCACGCAGAGAAACAACTTTCCTTTTGTTCCTTTATTATAAACAGAAGCCTTAAAACTATTCCCAGCCGACCTTGTCTTTAAACGTGGTTCCCCGGAGTCTCCCCAGAGCATCCTCTCCCTCTATTTTGGGTCTAGTGAAATGCACTGGAAATGAACCTTAACTGGCTGGTTTTCAAAGAATTTTTGTCTTAATAATTCTCAGAACACAAGAGGTGTGAGAGTTTATGAACCTGGGAAGGTGTGTACCTGTACAAGTTCTCAGCCTGACAGCCCTTGGTGAGATTTGAAGACAGTTCTTGAAAAGCTGAGGTCGTGGGTTCCGAGTTGCACCCCAGACCCGCTGCTGGCCTGGGGAGCACTGCGCCCTCCTCCTCTGTTTTGACCTTTGTTTTGGGAAGTAGATTGGTGCAAGTTCTGCAGAGAAATAGAGCCGATAGGAGAGATGCAGGTAAAGGCACAGACGGAGGAAGAGGTTTACCAGAAGGAAGTGACTCGTGATTATGGCTCTATGGGTAGAAGACCCAGGAAATCCAATGTAGTTCCAGGGTCCAACACTTGAGAACAAGGAGAGCAGAGGGCGTCTGTACCAGCCTGAGTTCAGTCCAGTCTCAGACGGCCAGATAAAGAGAAATATTTCCGAGCCTCTTACGGTATCCAGACCTTCCACACGTTCAACAAGGCTCATGCACGTTGAGTGAATCTGCCTCAGTCTACCAGTAATCAACTCAGTCTAGCCAAAATCTCTTCCAGAAAGGCTGCCACAGACACACCCAGAGTAAGAGGTAACCAGATATTTTGCCACATGGACACAAGAGAGTAACCATCGCAGAAAAGAGGAAGAGACTTTAATCCAAGAACCCTCCAAAGTGCCACAAACGCTGCCTCCTCCCTGGGTCCCGCTGGCAGAGGGACAGCAGTGACGTTCTGCTCCTGCTGATCTCTGGCTCGACATCGCTTAGGGGACCATGTGGCGGCCTTATGCTTCTCTGGCTATAAAAACATAAAGGGAGCTGTTTTCCCAGTTAGATCTGATGTAAGTCCCTCTCTTCTCCACGCTTTCCCACCCTCGTTTACAGGAAGGAAAACCTTTTCTCTAATCTGGGAATAAGAGGCAGAATGTCCTATAAATGGATCATAGAGCCTCGGTGGGCTTTTGTAGAGAGAATACTCTGAGGGGGTGCCCCGGCCCACCTGGCAGCCACCTGTGCGGGTGTATGACCACAAACAACCAGTTCCCAATGAGTCATGAGGGGCTGTGCCTGGAGACCCTCACCTGCCTGTCAGCAGGAGTCGAGACTTCCAACATGAGCAGACAAAAACCAGAAGCAGAAAGTAAACCAGCAGCTGCACAGCCGACGTGCGAGGAAATCACATCTGAGCCATTCTGGGGCTCCCATGACCTGCGGTCTCTCTTACACGATCAATTGGGACTTGACATAATAATGAAGTATTTGCGTTTGACTGCACACACCCTGGGATGTCAGCCTTGTAAAGGTCACTCTCTTGTTATGCCAGCTGAAAAACAGCACTAGACAGCTTTTTTTTTTTTTCCAGAACTCAGTTTGGGGGGATGGAAAAGATGTGTATTCTGTTCCGCTGTTTTTCCTTCTGGAAGGTTACCCCATGTGAATCCATTTATTTTCTCACCATCAGACCCCACAAACGACCTTAAATTATGTCCCTGATCTTTCCTCTCGTTTTAGGGAAGCAAGTGTTTCTGCACTTGTCAGAATAAGGCAGTCGTCTGCTGTTGTAACACCACCCTGCATTCACAGAGGCCTCTATAAATAATGGCTTACTTCTCACTTGGGGGTGACGTCCACTGAGGGTTGGGGTACTGCTCCACACACCCTCACCCTGGGACCCAAGTTAATGGAGTGGCAGCTCACCGGAGGATTGCAGGCTTCTGGGCAGAGGAAAGCCACAAACCTTATTAGGACCACATTTTAGGGTCACAACAGTCACATGGTGACATGGAACTTCTTGTGACCACTTCTATTTTCCCAAAGTTGTAGCTCCAGCTCAGACTTAACTGAAATCTGCTGTCTTACAGACATCCCAAATGTAATGTCAGCAAAGTGAAATCCTCCACATTCTACACTTATAATTACCCACCACCTCAGTAAATAAAAGCCATTCTTTACCTGGTTGCTTAGGTCAGAAATCGAGGCGTCACCCCTAATTTAGCTTTTTTTCCAATTGCCACATTCCACCTATCTACAAGTCTTATTGATTCTGACTTCAAAAATAGTTTTGGAGCCAGGTGTGGTGGCTTGCACCTGTAGTCCCAGCATTTTGGGAGGCCAAGGCAAGAGGATCACTTGAGGTCAGAAGTTCAAGACCAGCCTCGGAAACATAGCAAACCCTGTCTTTAAGAAAAAAAATGCCCTGGGCAGCACCTGTGACTTAAAGGAGTAGGGCGCTGGTCCCATATACCAGAGGTGGCGGGTTCAAACCCAGCCCGAGCCAAAAACTGCAAAAAAAAAAATCCCAAAGCTGCAGATGCTGGTGTGGATGTGGAGAGAAGGGAACACTTCTATACTGTTGGTGTGACTGCAAACTAATACAGCCTCTTCAAAAAGAAGTATGGAGAATCCTCAAAAAATAAAAGTACACCTTCCATTTGATCCTGCAATCCCTTTACTAAGTATCTACTCATAAAAGAAAAATTATCATAAGGACATTTTCACTAGATTGTTTATCACAGCTCCATTTACAATCACTATGATGTAGAAGCAATCCCAAGTGCCCATCAGCCCCTGCATGGATTAACAGACTGTGGCGTATGTACACCGCGGAATGCTATTCAGCCGTAAGGAAAGATGGAGACTTTACATCTTTTGTGTTTACCTGGATGGAGTTGAAGAACATTCTCCTTAGTAAAATATCACTAAAAATGGAAAAGCAAGTATCCAAAGTACTCTGTGCTAATATGAAACCAGTAGATGAACTAATATATGCCCAAACAAGGGAAAAAACACAATTAAACTCAAGCGGGGGAGAGGTGGTAAGGAGAGAGGGGGGTTGGTGTGCTCTCACCTAACAGGCACAAAGTCGGGGTGCACGGCACACCTCCTGGGTGACGGGCACAACTACAACTTGGACTCTACCTTGTAAACAATACAACCTAAATGTCTGTACCCTCATAATGTAAAATTAAAAAAATTAGCTGGGTGTAGTGGCATGCACCTGTATTCTTGGCTTCTCGGGAAGCTGAGGCAGGAGGATCCCCAGAGCCCAGCCTGAGCCCAGGAGTAACAATGAGCTATGATGGTGCCACCGTCCTCCAGCCTGGGCAACTCAGTGAGCCCCCATCATACACAAAAAAGTCTACCCTTATAACTCCGAATCTTCATGGCCAGTCAGAGTTTATAAATCAATCCATCAATAGGAAAGTTCATGGGCCAAGGGGTGGTTGGCCAGCGGGTCCTGGAGTTGGGTCTTGCTGTCCAATATTTCAGTCTGGATTCCCGTCAGCATCTCAGCATCTCCGTAGGTCCAGGCTGCCTGCCTGGTAACTGAGGCATTCAAACCTGAGGGATCTGAGCATTTGGCTATCCGACCTTCATCCTGCCATGGCTTCAAAGTCACCCATTTGCACTTACCAACAAATAAGAGATCACTATGGTTTGCCACCCAAGTAAACCCCCTGAGTTCCAATAACCCTAATCTTCCCGTACACAGAGTGACTCCACCCTTCGTGCTGAGCAGGGGCGATCACCCCTCCAGGTTAATAACTCTTTCCTTTGTTTGTAGGTGTATCAGGGTAAGGAACATCAAATGACAAGGTCACACACATGGCCTCGGATTTAGTGGAACCCACACCATGTCCTGATGCCTCTCCAAGTACAGCCTGAAGTTCTGGGAGAAGAAGCACAAATTCCCCAGGTGGGCCACTGAGCTGGCAGGGAGAGGAGTCCCTCTTATCCCACTTCTTCATTTCCAGACAAGTGTCCCTTTACTGTGGACACAGCACCATACATGGTCTTTGGTTCCAAATACACATTGCATCTTGAAAATTATCAGCCATATGGCCACAAAGGACTACCCAGTCTGCTGCCCAGTGTGACCCTTGAAATGCTCACCCCAGCATTCTCTCAAGCTCCCGGCAGCTCCAAACAACGTGAACTTGCTTAGTGTGTGAGCACCCCACATTTGGTGGTGTGTCAGCGCAACCAGCTGGGGTGTTGACTGGGGGAGGAGCTCTGATTTGCAGCATTTGCTTGAATTTTGGTTTCACTATGGCCAATTGCAACCGATCGATGGTTAAATTTATCTCATAATTCCTGAATATTTAACAACCAGCTCTTCTAAGCCAGTACAAGCTGCTTCCAAAAAACATATGTCAACCAGAGCTCTTGGTTACCCGCCATTGCCGAGCCTCTTTCATTATAAATGTGGTCCCTGGGTGGCAGGTTACATGACAGTCTCATGGACACATCTGCGTGCTGTCTCCTGACACCCGTCATCTCCTCTCTGTCCTCAAAGTTCCTGAACAATCAGCTAAGCCACTTAAAATAACCAGCAAGCAGTCCTGGACATTCTTATCTCTGGTCATTCCTCGCTCCAATCCAGGTATACTTCTTAAAGCCCCAGTCACTGAGAAGCTTTTTTCTTCATCGTTTCCAAAATGGTAATCAACAGAATAGCAGAAGACCATATTTGGCTTGTACCAACATATAGAGCTCATTTGGCAACGAACCAAAGACTTTTTCCTCCTATTCCAGCAGGTCATAGCAAAGCCTTAGGTATGAAATGAAGGTGGTACAAGGGCCTGGGCCAAGTGTGTTAGTTTAATTTATTTGTGTTCACTGGATCTACTCAGTCTAATCCGAAATGTTTCACTGGCATTGTATGGTGAAATAATGTTATTCCTGCCCAACCCAGTGAATTACCAGGTCCAACAATGCTTAGCTCAAGAGGCAAAATTCAAATCATGCTGGGAAAAAGCTGATGTCCTGCAATCAGGTATCCACTTTCTATGGGGGCCTGGTAGTATGCCAGGGCCTGGCCTTTTAGTGGTGGATAATTTCTACTGCAGAAATGTCTTAGACTGAACTGTGTGTTCCCAAAATCTATATGTGGAAGCACCACGTGACTGCACTTGGAGACAGGCCTTGGAGGAGGCAGTAAGGGTAAGTGAGGTCATACATGGGCTCCGTCCAATACATCTGGTGTCCTTGAAGAAGAGGACGGAGACCAGAGAGCCCTCTCTCCCTCCTCACGTACACAGAGGAAACGTCACGTGAGGTCGCAGCGAGAAAACAGCCATTTCCAAGCCAAAGAATCCTCGCCACAAACCAACCTGTTCCAATCTAGCCGCATATTCCCCAGTTCTTATTTATTTGGGGTGGGAAAGAGGTTGTTTGTTTGTAATTATCCTACAGTTTAAGGAAGTGAAACATAAATATGAACTCACCTGATGATTTTATTATCTATTTTAGGTTGCATAAAATAAAAGTGTTTTTGTTATTTTTGTTTATAAACAAATAAAAATCACGATGTTGGAACGTCCGACATAGGGTTATAAATAGTTAACCCCCAGAAATGTGAGAAAATAAATTTTTATTGTATAAGCCCCTCAGTCAGAGGTATTTTGTCTCAGCAGGCCTTGCAGAGACAAGAGGGCGTGAACTTGTCTCATAACCCAGAGTATCCACCAAGACCTCTCCTCGGACCTGCCTGAACTGCAACCCTGCTTCCATCTTCATGGTAGACATTTTTTTCTTTCTTTCTTTTTTTTTTGAGACAGAGTCTCACTCTGTCACCCTGGGTAGAGTGCCGTGGCATCACAGTTCACAGCAACCTCTAACTCTGCGCTCAAGAGATCCTCCTGCCTCAGCCTCCCAAGTAGCTGGCACTACAGGCACCCACAACAACAGGCTAATTTTAGAGATGGGGTTGTGCCCTTGGTCATCTTGAACTCCTGAGCTCAAGGCATCCTCCTGCCTCAGCTTCCAGAGTGCCAGGGTTACAGGGCCCACTATGGATGTCTCTATTCTTCCACCACGACCCTGGGGCAGGTCTCGTTGTAATTGCAGCTTGAATCTTCCCTGGACAATCTCTTAAACTTAGTTTCTCTCAAAACTGGCATCCTTCTGGGTCATTCAGTAAATGCACCAGTGCAGTTTTCCCAAGTGTGGGATGTACTGTTTCCATAGTTAAGCAGCTTCCTAGCTGCTGTACCTTTGCTGAGCAGCAGGAGCTACAGGGTGTAAACACTCACCAGCATTCTGTAAATCACCTTGGGTCTGTGCAGGGGGCATCTCCTTCCCCCAGGTTATAATGCAATACGATATCCCTGCCACTTCCCATTTCCCTGGTCCAGTTAACGTTATGTCATTGACATTATGAACTGGAGGGATGTGCTTTAGAATACAAACAGGAAAGGCCTGACTGTGACAAAGAGCGGGAGAGTCAGCCCAATTTCTGCCACTGCTGGGAATCTGTACTGCTGTCCCTTCAAATGAACACAGATGATGTTTCAGCCCTTTGTGGGGCAGGAATTGAAAAGAATGCACCCACCACATATATCTCAGTCCAACCTTCTGCATAAACAAATAGCTGTTATTTATGCAGAAGAGGCTGGATTGATACACACACACCCCTCCACACACATATAAAGGGGTACCGACCCCCCAACCAAAGCAAGTGACATGGCCTCAGGTGCTCCCCGAGGAACGTTACCCTAAGATGGAAAAACCTCTTTATCTGTGGACATGTTCACAGGAGGAAGTAACCGGAGGGCTTCGCAGGGTGAAGCTGGGGGTTGGGCACTTGCAAAGGTTACGGGAAAGAGGTGCCTTGTCTTTTCTTCTTTTGTTATTTATGGCCAAACTTCAAGTTTTGGGGAACTTCTATCAGACTAACAGACAACCAGACACTATTGTGGTTACGCTTGCAGCCTGATGTTGAGAATGTACGTTTAATTTAGATTAACTATATATGTACCCAGCAGCTTCTGTGCTGAACAAGGAATTTTCATGGCAGCTTCTGCTGTTTCATCATTATTCGTTCCTTTTTCTATTCCTATACTTGTATCTGATCAGTGTGTATAAAAACACCCCATAAATGTGGGTTGTCACTGAGTGCCTGAGCGAGCACCAGTCTCCCTTTCATCATTCATTCTGCGTGCAATACTTTCCTCTGTGTCCCTGATCAGTTAAGTTCTGCAGTCGACTACACACACACACACACACACACACATATATATATTCAGAGAGAGAGAATAAAAATATAACACCCAGTAACTGCTACACCTGTTACAATCAGAGCTACGACTGACTTGGTTACAGTTTTTGGTAGTTGTAGTAATAATTTCCTATGGCGGCTGGAACAAAAGGACTCAAACTTGGTGACTTTGAATAACACACATTTATACTCTCAGTATTTTAGAGGTCCGAGATCCAACACTAGTTTCCATAGGCTGGAGTCACGGTGACAACAGGGCTATGCTCCCTCCAGAGATGCTAAAACCTCTCCAGGCTGTCTGGGCTTTTCAGCTTCCAGAGCTGTGCTGCTGCGGCAGCCCTGGACCCTTCTTCCGTCTTGGGGCACAGCCTAACATGGCTTCAGGTGTCTCATCTCCCTCGGCCCCTCTTCATAGGACACTGTTGATTATTTTCAGGGCTTACTTAGGTAATTCATGATAATTTCTCCTTCTTAAAATCTAAGTCAATCACACCTTCACTCACGGATTTCAGAGATTAGGGCCTGAATGTCTTTGGGACTGATTTTACCCTACCATAGTGGTCCCTGTGGGGCTCAGACACAGGGCCCCAGAGGGAAGGAAACCTCTGACATCCTCCTGTCCTCCAGGCTCTCCGCCCCATTTTTCCCTGTGTTAGTGGAAACTAGAATCCTTCCTCTTCTGGAGTGTCAGAAAAGCCAGCACTCCTTGTCCTGAATGCCAGCCATGAACCTAAAGTTTTTTCTGTATAAATAGGGCTGTAAAGAAATTACCTGACCCACCTTGTTTGAGTGTGAGTCAGAAGCCTCCACTGCAGAGAGGCTCCCCCACTCCGCCTGGGCGGGCAGGTCTCACGCCCTCGTGCAGTGGCGTCTCCACACATGCTGTGCACACTTAGCGCAACCCAAGCATACAAATGGGCAATTTCCCCTGAATCTTTGGGTCTTCTTTCCGAAGCCTCTTATGTATATGTATTAAATAATAAAAAAAAAAATGTGTATGTCTCTTTCTCTTATTAATCAGAGTCATGTGATTGAACCTTTGGTGTAGTTCACGGGATCACCAAAGCGGCTGTTTTTTTCTAGAAAGCTACAGTGAGGACAACCCAGGAGGTTGATCTGCCTGCAGAAAGTCAGGATTTCTCCCACCAGCCTGACTCCGGGGCCCTCTGACCACCCCACTGAGCAGAGGGTAAAGATCACTGTTGGAAAGGCCTTGATTAACAGGTGACTAGTGTTGGTGCAGTAAGTCTGGTGATTTTGGTCTTTTGTAACATGAATTTGTGTGTTTGATCTCATTCCTCCTAGAAATAGTCTTTTTTGGTGTGTCTTTCTGTGCTGTTCATAAAGAGAGGTGCTGGGTAAAGTTCCCTCTCCTGTTTTACGTCCTTGTGAGATTATCTTGCGACCACATGGGAGCACACTGTCTCTAATCCCAGGGACATAATTTTCAGGTTACGTCTGGAGGCCAGCCTGACAATGTCTGGGAACCTGAAACTTTTTCATTTTGGATGTATCAAGCTCTCAGAGATGTTTGTCATGAGAAGTCCTCTTCTGGAGGGGTTTGTCCTCTCAACATCTGCTACTTTTGAAGCCAGAAAAGGGGCTGCAGGACGGAGTCTGAGAGCTGCTCTGAAGCAGCACAGCTGACCTCGTCCACTCAGCCTTCCCCATACACCTTCCCTGATTATCTAGCTGAGGTTTCTCCATGATCATGAGGGAGGAAACACGATCATGCCTGTCTCAGGAGACAGAGGAGGTCCTCACACAGAGACAACAGGTGTTGTGATGTTGGTAGAATAAAGGTTACTTTGGTGATAATGTTGTTTTTTTTTACTGATTCTCTTAGATATTTTGTTAAAGTGAAAATCACCTTTCTGTTGTTTAAACATTTTGCATTGTCAGAATGAAGACTACTTTGATATTGCTTCCTATCAGGTAAAGTTAAAATTTTCTAGGTTTGTTTCCCTCTATTTAATTATAAAACTATTAGAATTGTAACCAAGGCAGAACAGTCTTGGAGAGGCTACAAGAATCCCTGTTCTACAGAATCGCTCGCCTTCTGGCAATAGTTAGGGGGATCTACTCCCTGTCTCAACATATGAGTTGGACAGTGACAAGTGGCTGGACCCTCTTCGTCCTCCTCTATCTCAACCTGTTTCTGGGAGAATGAGAGGATCTTCTGAGAATGGCTTCTCTGAAGAGGCTTTTGGGTTGGGTCACATGGGAATAAGCACACTACATCTTGGTGGCTGCAGATAGAGGCTCTAAAATTTAGAGTCTAAATTAAAAGACTCCTAACATTTTTAAAAATAAAGCATTTTAGAGATCTCTTATTCTAAATAATTGTTCTTATTCACATGAAGATCAGATCTTTATAAGTCACATAATATTGGCCAATCTTAAAAATTCTCTTGACAAATTGAAGACTAAAAAAATCTAACCTAAAAGATAAAACCCTTTGGTGTGGGTGCCCCTTGCTCGGTGGTTAGAGTGCTGGCCCCATGCATGGGGGGTGCCGAGTTCGAACCAAGTGGGTGGCCTGCTAAACAGGGACAACAACAACAACAAAACATAAAATCCTCCGTCTGCTGCCCCCTGGAGGAGACACAGCAAAGGCAGGTCTTACTTGTAGCCTGGTGGGTAAGATTCTGTGCTCTAACCCTGGCACCCTAGATTTGATACTGGTCAGGGAATAGTCTGTCTTGGTTTGGTATTTGCGTAACTTTTGCTGTTTATTGATCCCTTTTCTCTCCTCAGACAACCTTTAATTTCTTCCACCTTCGTCCACCTGCAAGAGACACAGGGGCTTACTGGGCTTTCAAGATCAGCTGAGCAGCTGAGTTCCCAGAGAATGTGTCAAACAGAAGTGTGTGTTGTCCCCCCTCTGCACCTAGCAAAATTTCCCTTTTTTTTGTAGCATTTCTAGATCTTTTAAAAACTGCTTTCCACTTCTTTGGAGACAACCTGGGCATCCTTGGGTGAGTGATTAACTTCAGTTAAGGCTTAGTGGTTTCACTGGGGAGGGTACTTTTGACTCCAAGAAAAGTTCAAAAGCAAAAAGTATCAGCTGTTTGTCTCTGCTAAAATCTGATGGTAAGGAAATTGAAAGCGTTTTTTAAGAGCTCTGGGTTTTAAAGTCAACTTAATTAAAACTGATTTAAGCTATTTACAAATATGTATAGTTTGAAGGACTCTGTGCTCCCTGTGACTCAGTGGACTTAAGCCAGCTGGCCACTCACTGCTGTCCTTTGTCTGTTTCTCCATTTACTTCTCGGTCCCTTGTTTCTTTTGCCACCTTTGATATCACATAAAGAGACATAATATTTTTTTTTCCTAACAGCCTGGGTTCCCTTAAGGAAAACAGAAAAGGTGCCACAGGAAACCCCCTCCCCCCCTTTTAGGAGAAACTTCTGTTTTTCTTCAGGGGATGCAAACAGTTACAGACAAATTATTATCATATTTAAAACTTATTTACATTGCTTACCTGATCTCTGTGGCTTTGGAGAGTACCCAAAATTACTTTGCTGAAAGCCAGCCATAAACCTAAAATTATTCTGTGTAAAACTGACCAGGAAGGGCTCAGTCATCACCTGGACTCTGCCTGATGAAGGCAAACACCAGTCCGGCTTGTTTGTACCCTTATAGCAATCTGGAAAAAAGAAAGAAAGAAAGGAAACTGCCCATAGAGAAATTACCTGACCTGCCTTGTTGGACTGTGGGTTTTGAGACCCCCACGGCCCAGCCCCACACCCACTAGGAAGAAGCGTGTGTTCAGAGAGGCCAAGAAGAGTCCAGACACACAGGCCTCGCTGAGTCCCTCTCTCTCAGCCTCCTAGCATCAGATCTTACCCAAAAGACTGATCAAAAATGTTCAATCATATTTCTACGTGCTGTGTATATTTTGTTGAACCTGAGCATAAGAATGGATAATTTCTCCCAGCTCCTTGGATCTTCATTCGGAAACCTCCTGAGTATACACATTAAATAAAAACTGAAAGCGTGTGTCTTTTCCTCATAAATCAATCTGCCTCGTGCTGTCTCTCGGTGAACCTTAGGGAGCTGAGACGCTTGGTCTTGACCAAAACATGTCCACCTGCTTCTTCCAGACTGTGTCAGTGGATCACAACTTGGGGACATGGGGCCACCACCTCCTTGAGTGTCTTAGGCCTCTCTTGTCCCTGTCACTTTTCCTGGAATGTGGTATTGACTCTGCTTTACTCTCCTGGCCAAAGAGACATTGTCAGGAATTTCCACGTGTCTTCCTCTGTTTTCCCTTACTCTGATCTTGACCTCTATTAAATTTTGACCTTTATTACATTTTCACCCGGGTTGTAATTTACTCAGAGGGTATTTTTCTAGTTGAGAAAACAGAAGGTGAGAAACTGTTTTTTGTTTTGTTTTGTTTGTTTTTGAGGCAGAGTCGCACTCTGTCGCCCTGGGTAGAGTGCCGTGGTGTCACAGCTCACAGCAACCTCAAACTCTTGGGCTTAAGCGATTCTCTTGCCTCAGCCTCCCAAGTGAGAAACTGTTTTTTTTATTTTGCACTCCAAAAAATCCTAGCTTCCTCATACGTCTTCTAAATTCGACCTGTAAACTGAATAGTTCCTTCTCCATCAGTCTATTTCTATAACTTACCAAATCCATGTTAGACATAAAAAGACAGGGAGTCCCTTCGGTGTGCTGAGTATCTCCTTAGACCTCTCTTTCTTACCAACTTGCCACAGGCAGGTGCCTGCAGTTAACTATCAGCCTCCCAGCTTCAGCTTCTTATAGAACCACGGTTCTCAGCCTGTGGGTTGCGACCCCTTTTAACTGTATTAAAGGTTAGCGGCATTAGGAAGGTTGAGAACCACTGCTATAGAAATTTCCAGCCTCCACCAGCCATTTTTTGGAAGCTGCTTTTCTTAGCCTTTGTCTGCTTCTAAGTTCCAAAGTCAATGCCACACACCTCAGGCTTTTGTTAAAGCAAGGTGCTATTTCTGAGACAAAGGTGAATGATTTTAGTTAGCTTGCATTGTGTAAGAAACCACTCCAAAATGTAGGGGCTGGAAATAGGAAATTTTATGTCTTTGGAATTCTGCGAATTGGCCTGTTCCTCTCTGCTGACTTTACCTGGGACCCCTCATGCACTGAACTTGGCTGTAAGGTTGTACAGAGAACAAATTTTAAGTTTTCCCTGTCTTAGTCTGTTCCTGCTGCCATAACAAAATAACTTGGTCTAGGTAATTTATAAACAGCAGAAGTTTATTTCTCACAGTGGCTGGGAGGTCCATGCCCATGGTGCCAGCGGGTTGGTGTCTGGTGAAGGCTGGCTTTCTGCTTTCAAGATAGAACCTTTCACTGCCTCTCTGCAGGAGGAAGAGCTGGAAGGAAGAGATGAGCTTGAGGCCAGAAAAGCGGCTACAGGACAGAGTCTGCTCAGCCTTCCCACACCCTTCCCTGATTATCTAGTTAAGATTTCTCTGTGATTCTGATTGTGTTTGTCTCAGGAGACTCCGAGGAGGTTGTCACACAGAGACAACAGGTGTTGTGACGTTGGTAAAGGTTACTATGATGATATAACAGTTTTCTCTGATGATTCTCTTAGATGTTTTGTTAAAGTGAAAATCCCCTTTCTGTAAAATTTTCTAGGTTGGTTTCCTTGTATTTCATTATAAAAGTTATTAGAATTGTAACCAATGCAGAACGGAATTGAGAGGCTACTTTCGCTATTCTCCAAAATTTCTGGGCTTCTGACAATAAAGCTTGTTTGGACCTAAACCCTGTTTCTGCATATTGCCTGGACAGTGACGTGGGCCAGACCCTCTTGGTCTGGTAACAAACTCACACTGTTGGGGCTTCACAGGACACTGACCTTGGCCATGAGAGTGGGAGCCTCACGGCCTGACCGCTTCCTGAAGAGCCCCCGCCTGGGAGAGTGGGAACCTCATGGCCTGATGACTTCCTGAAGAGCCCCCGTCTGTGTTTTTTTGGGTCAGGATTAAGTTGCAACCGTCACTTTGGAGGGACGCAAACATTCCAGCCATAGAACCCTCGTGTTCTGGATACCTGCCTTTGCTCACTTCTCTGACCTGGAAGGGGGGCTGGCCTAACAACTTGTAACTTCTAATGCACAGAGCATGACACAGGTGATGGGGAGTCACTTTTGTAGTTCAGTGTAAGAGACTGCAATTTCCGTTTTGCTAGTTGACTTTCTCCATTGTTTTTCTCCCTTGCTGGCTTTGCTGAATAAAGTCTCATGGTGGGTAGGTCCACGTGGCAGGTAGGTCAATGTGGTGGGTAGTAAGTCCACATGGTGGGTAGGTCCACATGATGGGTAGGTCCACATGGTGGGTAGTAGGTCCACATGGTAGGTAGTAGGTCCACGTGGTGGGTAGGTCCACGGGTGGGTAGTAGGTCCACATGGTAGGTAGGTCCATGTGGTGGGTAGTAGGTCCACATGGTGGGTAGTAGGTCCAAGTGGTAGGTAGGTCCACATGGGCAGTAGGTCCACGTGGTGGGTAGCCCACATGGTGGGTAGGTCTATGTGGCAGGTAGCTCCACATGGTGGGCAGTAGCTCCATGTGGTGGGTAGGTCCATGCGGTGGGTAGGTCCACATGGCATGTAGCTCCACATAGTGGGTAATAGGTCCACATGGTGGGCGGGTCCATGTGACAGGTAGCTCCACACGGCAGGTAGGTCTACGTGGCGGGTAGGTTCATGTGGTGGGTAGGTCCATGTGGTGGGGTACTGGATACAGGGTAAAGGAATTATATCATCTTCTCCCTTCCCAGTCTTGACTCCTGATGGGTCATCCCCAACCACTGACTGACCATTGGGGCAGAGCTGGGCTAAGAATCTTTTCTCCCAAGACCTGTCTCCCCAGTTTAGCTGATCCTGGAGCCTAAAGGGCCTCTCTAAATGCTTCACAGTGCTCTGACTGCCCAACTCAGATGAATCAGCTCTGGACTCAGCCCCAGTGGTTTTCTGGAACCCTGCCTGGTGACCCCTATTTCCCCATTTTGAGAAGTAGCAGGACTCTGCTGGTGCTCCATTTACAGAACTGCCTGACAGGAAAGATGAGGCCGTGTCCTCTGGGGACCACCCTCCTGGACTTAGCTATGACCCTCTCCTCTAAGGCTTGAGGCATCTGTTGGCTGTGTCCACATGGCCTGGCTCCTGGGTGGTGCTTCAACTATGGCCCAGCCCTGCCAGAGAGGGGAGGCCGGGGTTCCCAGCCCTGTGCTCTCTGACTGTCCTCATTAAAGGCATTTCCTTTCCTTCCCCCAGACATGGGGCTCTGAGACCTGGTGGGGGAGTGAAGGAATGTTTCCGCTGGGCTCTAGGGTGAGGGAGCAGGATCCTAGGGTTTGTGTAAGGGGACCTCATTTCACTCCAGTGTTGCCTAGAGAGCCTATAGAAATAATTCCTTGGGTGGAATACTATGCAGCCATAAAAAGATGGAGACTTCACATCTTTTATGTTTACCTGGATAGAGCTGGAGCATATTCTTCTTAGTAAAGTGTCTCAAGAATGGAAAAAAAATACCCAATGGGGTGGTGCCTGTGGCTCAGTTAGTAGGGCACTGGCCCCATATATCGAGGGTGGCAGGTTCAAACTTGGCCTGGCCAAACTGCAACAACAACAACAAAATAGCTGGGCATTGTGGCAGGTGCCTGTAGTCCCAGCTACTCAGGAGGCTGAGGCAAGAGAATCGCCTAAGTCCAAGAGCTGGAGGTTGCTGTGAGCTGTGATGCCACAGCACTCTACTGTGGATGATATAGTGAGACTCTGTCTCTAAAAAGAAAAAAAAGTATCCAATGTATTCAATACTACTATTAAATTAATATGTAATCACCTACACATTCATAGGAATGGCAAAATGTAACTATAGTCCAGAAGGAAGGAGGGAAGAGGAAGGAGAGGGGAGGGAAGAGAGCAGGGAGAGAGCGAGAGGAGGGAGGGTATTGGGGGGACCTCACCTAATGCGCATAATGCAATGATACATTTCTAAACTATTAAGAACAGAGTATGAATGCCTTACCACAATAAATAAGTAGGCAAGGAGTTGGTTGCATGAATCAGTTAGATGTAAGCATTCCACATTGTACATCAAATCACCACATTGTAACTCACAAATGCATTAAAGTACACAGTTATGGTTTAATAAAGAATTAAAAATAATAATAAAAAATATAAAAAATAAAAAAAAAGAAATAATTCCTTCCACCTGCTGCCCACAAGCAGGTGTGAGCAGTTCTCCCTCCTGGCACCTGATGGGGGCCTATCTGATTGTAAAGAGGGTCCTGGAAGGGAGAAGCTCTAATTTTCTTCTTTAGGAGAAAATCCCTCTGCACTAATTGCACCCCATCTTCCATTCACCATTTCTTTCCCTGGTTCTTTGTCTCTGCATCAGACAGAAACACAAGAGGAAACCAGCTGGTTATGAAACACACACAAGCCAGAAGCCAGAGGCCAGTGTGGGCTATGGCTGGAAGAGCAGGGCCCAGGTGAGAGCAGAGGGGCTGGTCCAGCAAATAGGCCTCATGGGTGAGTTGTAGGGGAGACCAGGGTCAGGGCACACTGGACTCAGGAATGATTCAAACAGGGCTTTCTGTTATTTCCTAGTGTATTAATAAGACATTACTGTACAGACCCCTATAATTCACACAAGCATAACCATTCATAAACCTGATCTTCAAATTCATGAGTTGCTGATCTTTACTGGTGAAAAGAACAAGAACTTCTGGCTTCTTTCTTTGTAAATGGACAACTTTCTTCTCACAAGCTTTGCCTTACCGGGTTCAAGGAAAAGAAAGTTCCCTGGTGACAACTTCAGTAGGGTCTCCCCTGACCACTCTATTTTAAAAGTTCTGTCCTGAGCATGTCCTTCACCCTGCACTTTGGTCATTCAGGTAGCCCAGATGCCCCCATCAGGGCCTGGTGCACAGTGATACAGAAGTATTGGTGACAATATTCCATGCATTAATTATGCAGAGGACACTAAGAGTTAGAGCTGAGGCTGAATGACACACAGCTAGAGGAAAGAGCAGAACCTGGTGCCCTGATACCCACCCTACCCAGCGCTCTCTGTGCTATGCCAGGAGGATTTCCCAGCTTCTCAAATCAGAAGCAACCTTCATTTCCCTGCAAATCCTGGGGTGGCCTTTCCCGTTACATCCCGACTGATAATGCCCCAGCACCAGCCCCCCCCCCCCCCCGGGGAATCGAAAGGAGCTAGAGGATGCCGTGTGCCCTGAGGACAGAGACCTATCTGGATGGGTGCCGGGGTAGCTGACAGGGGTGGGAGGCTTCCCCAGAGCACGTCACCCCTAGGTGATACCATTTCAACCCGGCATTCAAAAGCAATATGTTGCATTGACATGGTGAGTGTCATGTCCATGATGGAGACCTGTGGGGGAAGCCTAGTGAAATGGAAACCAGGAGGCCTGGAGATTGTCAAATGCTGGCTGAACCTGTGGTGAGTTCTTGGCGCCCTCGCCAGGCTGGTGCCTGCTGATGTTAGCAGCCAGCAAAGAGGCTGCTGGGAATGGCCCCCACTGTACACTTCTCAGCCCCCCACACTCACTGAGCATCAATATCCTTCTGTCCCCTCTACACCTGCTCCTCAGGAACACCCTGCCGTCTCTCAGCCCAGTCTCCCCCACCAGCTATGCAAGAAAGAAACTCCTGTGACCTTCCTGGGAGGAAAGAGACTCATTTGTGGTCTGCGGGGTCTGCAGGCCGGCACTGCTGATCTCACGGAGGCTGAGTTCCTAGCCGGGGAGATGCCCAGACACGGGAGTGCTGCCTGTCACACTGTGGGCTCCACCACGTGCATGGATTTGCTTTTCTTCACTTCTCTGGAAACTACTCTGGTGTAGGTTTCTAGATATTCGAATCAAGCTCCAATCTAAATACCTCTGTGTGCCCAGCCCCGAGGCAGGCGCTGAGGGCAGCCCACGGTCTTGCTCAGGAGCTGAAGGTGTCCTGGCAGGAGCAGGGCAGGGACCGGGACTGTGAACAGAGGTAGGCAGGGAGGGCGGGGGTGTGTGAATCAGACCGTCTACTGGCTTCAGATTAGTACCGAGTACATTGGATACTTGCTTTTTCATTCTTGTGATACTTTTCTGAGAAAAATGTGCTTCAACTGCATCACAAGAGGTTAACACAAGAGTAAAGTCTCCGTCTTTCTACAGCTGAATGGTGCTCCACGGTGTACATATGCCACAGTTTGTTTACACATTCCTTGGGCTGGTTCTAAATCCTGGACATCTACAACCCAGGGATCTCACTGGGGGGCGGGGGAGCCCTGGTCCAGGCCCCTTCCTAGGCACTCGCAGGCCTGTACACAGCCCAGGCCATGGGGTGACTGAGAGTGGACCCCCCGCCATGGTGCCTTTCACAACAAGCCACCTGGAGGACAGCTGGCCTGTGAAGGGAGCCGGACACTTGCAGTGTGGCCGGAAGGCCCTGATGGGGGGTGACTGAAAGTGAGGCCCCGCACGGTGAGCGTCACAACAGGGCCCAGCTCCTCACCCATCCTCCTCTGAAGCCAGCAAACGGATGGACGGGGCTGGCTCCTCCTTACAGGATGCCTCTTTCCCTTTGCAGATTTAATTTAGATTAACGTGGGAAAAAAAGGCATGGGCTGAGAACTTCTCTGCAGGCAGAGTGAAGAAGGCTTAGTTTCAAGGCCAGATAAGAGAGTGTGTGTGTGTTTGTGTGCTTGTGTGTGAGTGTGCGTTTGCATGTTTGTGTGTTTGTGTGTGTGTCTTGGTGTATGTGTGTGTGTGTGTGAGCCTGTGCCGGGCATCCTCCTACATGGGGAAGGAGGCAGCTGAAGAACTCCCGGGAGGGTTTCTGGGATCCTAGGGGCAAGGCCTACTCCCCGCTGTGTTTACCAGAGTGAGGCTGTTGGGGGACACTGGCAGGTGGACCTCCCAGCCCCGGCAGCTGTGGGAGAGGAGGACGTTTCCTTTCCTAGGGCCCTGGCTCCGGGAAGGCTCCTGGTGGATGGAAGCAGGGAGACCGGCCCCCCAGAACCACCCACTGTCCCTGGCTGCCTGGCCAGGGCCACGTGTCTGTGTGGGGCCCCCCTCTGTGAGGGTCCCTCTGAACCCTGACAAGTCTAGGTCTCTAGATAAAGGCCCAACAGGATTCCAGCCTCACAGTCTCTCTGGGCTCCTTAGGGGAGTTGCCGATGGCCAAGGTCTTTGCTTGTAGTATTTTAAAGTTATTTCTGCACTCTCCTCCCCAGGAGGGCATGAATTAAAGTGAAATATGGCTTGTAGAGCACTGGCCATCCTTCCTCAAAGCCTCCAAGACCATTTCCATTTTGATCTGAGTAATTTTGAAATGCAGCTGGGTTTTCACTTCTCTCCTGTAATCTCCCCGCCCCCAGATTCAATTTAGATTAAGGAGAACAAAGGCAGAGCATGTTTGCCCTCCGGGCAATCAGCAGTGCCCAAGTTGGGCTGTCATCCCTCCAACCCTGGCTTCCTGGCACCCTCCCCCCCAGTCGCCCAGTGTGCAAGCATCAGCAGGGGGAGGGTCTCCCAGAATGTAGGGGGTAGGTGCTCCTGGAGACATCACCCCCAAAGCGAGTGCCATCCTCTTGTTACCCTGGTCTCCCACTGTGGGCTGGACACTCTCCCAGGAAGGGATCTCTTGTCCGTGCCTCGCCTCCCGAGGTCAGCACCAGTGGATGCCACACAGCCCTGTGCCATCTGACTCCCACCCAGACCCCCAGGGAGGTCTTGCTTGGGGAGGGAATGCAGCTGCTACCATATGCAGTCATATTCCCTTTAATTCATGCCCTCCTGGGGAGCGAGGGCAGCTGTGCTCTCACTACCTACTACCCTTCTAACCACATCTCCTCAGCCTCACGTCCTCACCTGGGCCCGGCCTCCTGGCCATCTGGAGGGCAGCTGGCATGTGAATGGAGCAGGACACTTGCAGTGTGGCCGTGGGGTGACTGAGAGTGAGGCCCCGCACAGGGCCTGAGTTGTGGGGTGACTGAGAGTGAGGCCCCGCACGGCTGGGTGGCTCGGCCCCACCCTACAAGCCGTGGAACTTCACATATGCCACCTGCCTCTCTGGGCCCTTCTTACTCATCCATCAAGTAAGAAAAGAGGTGCACTTGGGGGCCCTGCAGCCCCTGCCTCCCACCTACTCTTTGAGCCCTTGGCAATGTGACCTGAGTCATCCTGAGCACCCTCCTTGCCCACAGCAAGTGAAACCTGAGGCCTCAGCCATGCGCCACCCCAGCCGTCCTATCTCAGCCAGGCTGGACCTCCCCAGTCCACAGAGGGATGGTCACAGTCCTAGCAGGGGCACACAATGGCCCTGCTCCTTGATTTTGAGTCCTTACCTTCTTGGCAGGATATGAAAGGGCTAAATTTGACTTTCAAAGACCCCCAAACAACAGATAATTTATAACTGAAGTTTCTCAATCCCATATAGCGTTCTCTTTACTCCAGTTTGCAGACTGGAGTGTGGGGGCACCTCCAGCTTGGTCTGGGGTGATGGGGATGTCACCATCCTCAGGGCTCCAATGCTCTTTTGCAGGTACTCAAGGCTTCAGCCTTTCTAGGGCCTGAGTCTCACAATAGATTTATGATCCTGGCTGGTCCAAAGGGGATGAAATTAATAATCTATTCCTGATACAAGGCTTTGCCTTCCCTCTCCTGCCCGTCCCCAGCTGTGTAAGGCTGGGGAGGGCCCCATTAATCACGCTGCTCAGTCGTCAGGGGAATGAATATATTGCTCAAAAAGCACGGAAAGGAATGTCACAACATAGACACCAGTAAGGCATTATTTTCATTGTCAGGCTACTTGACGGCTTCTTAATTTTAATAAAAGGACTGGGTTTTAGACCCAAAGGAGTGATTAATAAAGGGGTCCACAGACACACGGTGGCAGCAGCTGAAGGGCTTCCACAAAGAGTGGGCGGAGCTGCAGGTGGATCTGCCCCGCCTCCCCACCCTGCTCAGCCCCGCCTCCCCACCCTGCTCAGCCCCGCCTCCCCTGCCCTGCTCAGCCCCGCCTCTGTGCCCTGCTCAGCCCCGCCTCTGTGCCCTGCTCAGCCCCGCCTCCCCTGCCCTGCTCAGCCCCGCCTCTGTGCCCTGCTCAACCCCGCCTCTGTGCCCTGCTCAGCCCCGCCTCCCCTCCCTGCCCAATAGAGACGTGCACTGGCCTCCGGGCCATACGCCTGTGCACCTGCTTGGGGTCGCTATGGAACAGTTGCATCCTCTAAATAGAGAGAAAAATAAACAAATACGACACTTTTATCCACTTGTATGAGCCGGAATGCTCCCAGAAACCCAACTCTGATTAAGAAAAAAAAAAGAGAGAAAATGGGATAGGTGGGAGAAAGAGGATTAGCTGAAGCGACTGCGGACACCAGCAAGGCATTATTTTTATTGTCAGGCTACTTGACGGCTTCTTAATTTTAACAAAAGGACTGGGTTTTAGACCCAAAGGAGCGATTAACTAAGGGGTCCACAGACACCTTCGGGGGTGAGTGTCCAGCCCCGCGTCTGCGCTCTCTGGACTCGGTGTTGTGGTCCCGTGTGGGTGCTCGGCCGCCCCAGTCAGCTGCCCCCAGCGTCCTCTCTGCCTTGGAGAGGAGCCGCCTCTACTTGGTCTTTCCTCTACCCTAATGGCCACTTGGTTTACTTGTCTGCCCTCTGTCTCCCTCTGTCTACAGCAGGGCTCTGTGTTGGGCCCATCGACTTACATCCAGATCCTTCAACCCTGCCTGGCAGAAAAGGCTCTCAAATGTTTGTTGAGTAAATACATGAGCCCTATGAAGCAAGTCTGTTCATATCTTCCTCTTCTAGGTAGGCGAGGTTGAGAGTCACATCTAAACTCAGATCAGCTGGCTCTTTGGTTATTGACACTGCATGGTAGAGGTGTGCAGGCATTACCCCAGTGAGTGGGGAGTGGGAGAGGAGAGAGAAAGGGAGAGGGGCAAAGAGAAAGAGGAGGCGGGAGAGAGGGAGAGGGAGTGGGGAAGCAGAGAGCGGAGAGCATGGAGAGAGGCAAGGTGGGAAGGTGGCAGGTGGATCCCCGCGAATTTAAGAGTTTGGGAAAGCTGGAGCGAGACCCTAAAATGCTTAGCAGAATCTCATCACAGAACAAGCCATTCCCCTCATCCTGGTAGTCCTGCCTGATTATTTACAGGGCATTGACTGTGTTCTCCTCACCCTGCTCTGGCCCCTGGCCTCCCCAACTCTCTGCAGCCATGGCAGGTGGGGGCTCCAAGGGCTAGTGCTGGCAGGGCAGAGCAGAGGTGGCTGAGCCCCCAGCTCATTTGGGAGTGGGGTGGAGGCTGCCCAGCCCCCCACTCATTGGCCTCAGGTCCTCAGGCAAGTCATCTGAGCTTTCTGTGCTTCTGGCAGAAGGATGGGATATGTGAGAATTCTCAGCGCAGTGCCCGGCACAGAGTGACCTGCCCACAAGCGTCACCACGGGCGCTTCTCTTTTAAGTGGATTACGCAGGAGTGAGGGATGTGGGGATGTGTCAGATTCTGGGGCTCTCTGCTACTCTCTGCTGCTGGAGACATGGCCCTTGGTTGCAGAGGTGACAGGATACGTCCCCGAAGTCCATTAGCTCTTCCTCCCTGCCGTAATGTAGCCCCGGAAAGGCCGTCTCATTATGTAGCCATTAGACATGCATAGCAGTGGCTGCTAGGAAGCCATCAGTCTGTTCTAACGTAATCGCAAACACACGGAAGGCGCGTGTGTTTGATTTATTCTAACTGCTTAGCCATCCTCAGGTTCCCCTGATTAGAATGTGGGCTTTAGGCGATGACGGGAGTGGCACCTTCTAAGTCCCTGGCTGAGCCAGGATGGCAGGTCCCAGGGCTCCTGGAACAGCCTGGGGAGGTGGGCGAGGACCTGACCTTTGTGTGCTGATCTCACAGAGCCCTCGGGCCTCAGGAGTGGAAGCTCCTTTGGGGCCTGTCAGCCCCTCTGTTGGGTCTGCTGAGCGGTGTTCAGGGTAACGCATACAGCATCAGCACAAGAGGCCTCAGCAGATGCCAACCCCCATGTTTGCAGAACTGTCTGGGCACCTGTGCTGCCCCCTTTGTCCCACCCTCAGGCGCTGTCCCTCAGACACCTGTTCAGGTTTTCTAAACAAACAACAGAAATTGTTATCGAAGTTCTGGAAGCCAGACGATCCAAATAATTGTGCTGTCAGCTGAAGTCTCTGGGATGGTCTTTCCTTGCCACTCCCAGCTTCCAGCAGCCCCCGGCATCCCTTGGCCTGAGGTAGGGCCGCTCCAACCTCTGCCCTCATCATCCACAGCATCCCATGTCCCTGTGTCTTCACGAGGCCGTCCTCCTGCCCAGACCCCGGGCACACCAGAGTCAGGTGGGCCCCACTCCTGGTGCCTCATCCTAACAAATCACATTCGTAGTGACTCGTTCATTTCCAATAAGGTTGGGTAGGATTTGGACGTGTCTTGAGGGTATAGCTCACCTCATAACACATTCTTACAGGAGTCCCGTCTGCCACAGAACATGCATTATTTCTTATCCTTTGGAACAAAAGGGGAAAGCAAATGCACCCACAGTTGCCCAGAATATGTTAATGACCTGTTAGCTGGTAAGTGTGGTTCCCTCTTCCTGGCCCTAGGCTGTGCCCCATCTGTGCTGTGAGGGACAGAGTGTGACCAAGAGCATCAAGAGAGCCTTTTCCTGCTCGGTGCCCATAGCACAGCGGTTACGGCACCAGCCACATACACCAAAGCAGGTGGGTTTGAACCCGACACAGGTCTGCTAAACAACAATGACAACTGCAACAAAAAAATAGCTAGGCGTCGTGGCAGGTGCTTATAGTCCCAGCTACTTGGGAGGCTGAGGCAAAAGAATCGCTTAAGCCAAAGAGTTGGAGGTTGGTGTGAGCTGTGACACCATGGTACTCTACCGAATATGACAAAGTGAGACTCTGTCTCAAAAAAAAAAAAAAAAAAGAGAGAGAGAGAGAGCGCCTTTCCCCCTCCTGCCCCATGCCAGGATGGTACGGCTCAGCACGAAGGGGGAGTCTGTGGAGCCCCGTGAGAGCCTCACCTGCCCACTGTCCCAGGTTGAACCCCAGCTCCTCAGCCCCCTGGAGGGCCCTATGTCTGCTTCCACATCACTTCAGGGGCATCTGAAAGGAAGGACACCAGTAATATCCTGAGACCCTAATAGAGCCGGCGCTCCTGTGTGCTGGTCAACCAGGCCCTGCCCGGCCCCTGCCAGCGGCAGTCTGATTACAGGGGTGATGCCCCTCTGTCAAACCCCAGGTCACATTTCTAGGATATTTTCCAGCATGGGTGACTCTTCAATTGAAATAACTGCCTTACCTTTCTTTTTCTTTTCTTACACATGACCTGTCTTTGGAGTGACGCTGCAGGACAGAATAAGGGCATTTCTCCTCCTGAGAAATTAGCTGCAAATTGCCTTGTATTTTCTCCCTGACTTTCATTATCAAATCAGAGACGTGTCCTCTGGCCACCTACCAGGACCGCAGAGCCTTCCCTGTTGCGTGAAAGTTCTCTGAGGAGGGCGGTCTGTATGCCTGCTCTGGACTCTGAACAAGCTGCAGGCAGCTCCTTAATCTTTAACCGACACAAGATGGGAAATTCCTAAAGCATCCTCAGAGCTTGTGTGCAAGTTCCGGGCCTCCTGACCCACCTAAGATCGTGGGAGTTTTAATTCCAACATTCTCAGGTCTTTTTTTGGTCTTTTTTTGGAGTTCTGCCCCGGTCTCTCCTAAATTGTGTTAGTTAAGATTTTTCACTAGCTCACTCTCAGCCTGGTTCAGGCACAGACTTACAGGCTTTCTTTCCCCCCTATACTTCCTTTCCGCTCTCCTCTGTCTGCCCACTTTCCATCCCCCATTTCCGGCTGGCTCTGTCTTGCGGAGACGGCCTTCCAGTGGGTCCCCCACTCGTGCCATCTCTGTCCTCTGCTCCCCCTCACACCCTGTATGGCAGTCCTCATGTCACCCCATTGTGGGTTGTGGACCCCACAACTTCCAGGGGAAAGGGCGCAGTCCTTGGACTAGTCTGTGTGACTTGGTGCCTCTGTGTATCGGCCATGGTGTTACAGCTCTCTCTTCTCCCTAGGACAGTGGTTCTCAACCTGTGGGTCATGAACTGTATTAAAGGGCCGTGGCATTAGGAAGGTTGAGAACCACAGCAGCCTAGGAGGACCATGGGTCAGTATGAACATGCTCCCTGCAGAGGGGATGTGCCCTGGGAACACGCAGATTTCTTTGCCTAGATTCCCCCCAGTTCTTTGCTTCCACCCCTCTGAATTCTCACTGGACCCTGCATCCTTCATAAGCATTCTTTGGTGCCTGGTTGCCATAATTACCAAGGAATGTGTCCCTTTGGGGAACTCCTACTGCACTCAGCAGGAGGGAGGGCCAAACAGGGTCACCCCAGGTGGCAGAGACAGTACAGATTTGGGCCTGGTCTCTTCTATCTCTGATGACTCCTCCCATTTCTCCCCCAGATGGAGGTATTTGCAAAGGGACCTGTGGGTTGCACTAGAGGTGATAAGGAACAGGTGCATCCTTGGGTCCTGGGTCTCTTCCTCAGAGAAGCAGCAGCTGTAGGGATGGGAGTCAAACATTGTCCCTGTCAAAGTCACTCTTTGGGCAGGGGTCCCAAGAAAGTTCAGGCCCTGGAAGGCCGGAGCAGGAGCTGCTCTGGTTGTGATTTTGGCTGGAGGATTGCGGCCACAGCCTCCCTAATGCTCCCTACAGGGCACCGCGTCTGGACTCTCTCACTGCAGCTCCCACCCACTTCCCCACACTTGGGGCCAAGTTTCCCTCATTAGCTGATGATTCTCCCAGATATTTCCACTCTCTCCCCATTTCCTCCCAAAAGCATTTCCTCTAGTAAGATCCTTACATGTGTAATCCCATTTGGTGTCTACTTCTCCAAGAACACAGAACTATACAACCTCAGATAGAAAACGTCAGAAGAGAATGTGTGCTGCACCTGTGTGAGAGAGAGAGCGAGGGGGGGGGGGAGCGGGGCAGAGCGATTGAGGGAGGGGGGGCGGGCGAGAGGGGGCGGGAGAGCCAGGG
>CAUYRH010025918.1:0-21183 GCA_963574655.1 Perodicticus potto
TGTTTACATGGATGGAGCTGGAACATATTCTTCTTAGCAAAGTATCTCAAGAATGGAAGAAAAAGTATCCAATGTACTCAGCCCTACTATGAAGCTAATCTATAGCTTTCATATGAAGGCTAAAACCCAGTTATAGTACAAGAAATGGGGAGGGGGCAAGGGAGGGGAGGGGGGAGGATGGGTTGAGGGAGGGTGATTGGTGGGATCACACACTTATGGTGCATCTTACAAGGGTACAAGTGAAAATTACTAAATGTAGAATATAAATGTCTTCATATATTGATTAAAAGGCCATGAAGGCTATGTTAAATAGTTCAATGAAAATATTTCAGATTGTATATGAAGTCAGCCCATTGTGCCCCATGATTGCACCAATGTACACAATTATGATTTAATAAAATTAAAAAAAAATAAAATAAAATTTGTTGAACACCTGTATTGAGTGTCTATTACATGGTATACACTATGGTTAGGTGTGGGTAATTAAAGCATAATAAAAATGCAAAGAATTTTTATTAGTATTTATAAGAGGTAAGTAAATGGCAATCAGCATATGAATATTATAAAATATCAAGGGAGCCACAATCAAATGTAAATCTTTACGAATTCTATTTCATCTTGGTGGTTTATAAATGAAATCTGCTTATACATAAAATAATGGTTGATCTACTAACCCAATAAGAACAGGAATTCAACTGAATGGATAGTAAACCAATATTTTTTTTTATACTTTGCTTAGAATCAAGACTTCCTAAAAGAGATGCCATAGATTGTCATTGTGTTAGTTGAGAGTTCTCCAGAGAAACAATCAATGTAATATGTATCTTCAATCTTTGTATCTATCAATATCTATGGATAAACATAGAGAGAAATATTTAGATACCTATATCTAGAGAGAAAGCATGCAAGAGAGAGTGAGAGAGAAAAACTGTGGAAGTTTTGGCAGGTTCAAGACCTACAGGGTAGGCCAGCAAGCTGGAGACCCAGGGAAGAGTTGCCTTTTGAATCCAAAGGCTAGCTGGTGACGTAATTCTTTTGGCTCTGCAGAGATGAATCTTTGTTCCATAAGACCTTCAATGGGTTGGATGAGACTCACCAATATTATGAAGACTAACCTGCTTTACTCAAAGTCCACCAAGTTAAGTGATAATCTCATCCAAAAAACACCTTCGCAGAAATATACAGAATAAGGTTTGATCAAATATCTGGGCACAATGGCCCAACAAAATTGACACATAAAATTAACCATCACGAATATATCTCTGGTCACCTTGGGACCTACGTGAATTTCCTTAAACTTTACTTAACTTCCAATAAAAAATAAAACAAGGACATAATTTTACCTAACATGATAAAACTATCCTATGTACAAACCAAAACACATTAACTCTGTCCCCAGAAGAGAATGCAAGGTCTCTGGTTGATGTTTACATTTCTCCTTGACATCCTATAACTTAAATACTATGATGGAAGGTTGACGATATTTAAATATTATGCTATAAAGTCACTATATCTTATGTAACATGTTTAAAGGGATAAGTGAGGGAAGAAAACAAAGATATTTGCAATACAAACACACACATGTTCATAACAAGATAAGGAAGAAATACTCATGACAATTATAGTCCTGGTTCTTTAGCTGGTTGCTTGGTCACAGCTGGTATTCACACCCACCTTCTTCTACTACCCACTGCATCTTGCCTCTGCCTTCAGCAAGCTCCTCAGCTGGCTGTGAGTCTTTACCTGGAGAAGTGACCCAAACCTTCAGCCTGAAGGGTCTGGGCCGTAGTAATTTTGCCTTGGTGGGGGTGTAACATTGCATTTTTCATTGACCTCAGTCACAGGGCACGGTAATACTACGAGACATCCTAAGGGATCTCCAGTTTTCCAGACACACTCTTCCTTATCTCCATTGAGGAGTAGAAGTCCAGGTTCCCCACAATAGTCTAGATCAACCACCCCACCCATCACAGTGACTCCATACTTTGCCTGCTGATTTCGTCATTAGGAGCTCAAAGTTGTGGCCGTCTTCTCATTGTTGTGTCTCTTGGTGGAAGCACAGCTCCCTTTGGAACTAAGACCTCTGGGCCAGCAGGGCATGATGTCATGGAAATGAGAGAATTTTTGCTCCTGGGTCACAAGAGGCAATAGTGAGTGGTGCCACTCCCATTTCCAGCTCATAATTTTGAACCAGTTAATCCTGGCTATAGGAGGAGGTGTGCATTTATTAGGCTCTGACTTAGAGCATACACAGCCTTCTAGAGAACCTTGTAGCATCTTTGACGGTGGCATTAACCTCTGCAGTCTCTCCAGGAATGTGGTATTGCTTTTGGTTTTCTAGACAGAGGAAGTTCTAATGACTTCTACGAGGCCTTTCCCACCACAATAGCCCTCACACTGTGGGTCAGGAAACTAATGTGGGAATTCTGCCAGCTGCTGAGAATATTTATTCCAACCATGCTTTCCAGAAAGGGGAGATGACCCTGGGATGGATTTGGGACCATTGAGCCAACTGTTCGATAGGTGCAAACTAAATCTCAATCAC
The DNA here is from genome assembly GCA_963574655.1 of Perodicticus potto. Classification (NCBI taxonomy): domain Eukaryota; kingdom Metazoa; phylum Chordata; class Mammalia; order Primates; family Lorisidae; genus Perodicticus; species Perodicticus potto. The sequence goes on from CAUYRH010025918.1 coordinate 2,546, forward strand.
CTGACTTACATAATCTGTAGGCTGATGGGAGGCCCACAGTGATGTTTAGGGTCTCCCAAAATTAGTGTCAATTCAGAAACATTGCATAGTTATCTCCAAAAGGCATGATTATTTCCTTTTCTCTGACTCACAGTCACCCTCGTAATACGCTTTCGTTCCCTTTGGGGAAGACCGGGAAAAAGATGAGTAGAATAAATTTTGGGCAGTGTATCAGTCTTCCATTAAGGGAACCTGATCTCCTCCCACTTCATTCATGAGGTTCTGGGTCTGTAAACTGGCTGAAGTCTGGAAATATTTCTGTGATTCAGCCAAATTTACACAAAATGAATCTTCTATTTTCTTCTAACTCACTCACCTTATGTAAAGATTCTCTCACATTTTTAATGAACAGAATTCTTGCTTGATGTCTTGGTAACTAAACATTAATTATTGATAGGAAGGAAGTTTTATTTGTTTGATTTAGAATTATTTTGCCTTTTTTTCAACTGAATTATTCACTAATGAAATAATTTCATCTTTAAATTCTTCTACTTTTAGACTGCCTCAGCTTAAATAAAAAAAATTATGTGAAATATAACATAGACACACTAAGAAAATCATTGGGCTAGGAATTAGAAAATGTGAAAAGTAAATCTGATGTATTGCTCACTTGTCATATAACTGAATTTTGAATCTTGACAGCTCTGAGACTCAATTTTCTCTTCCGTTAAATAATATTATATCTACCTCTACCTCTACCTCACAAAGCCATTTTAGTAATCAAATAAAGTAGTGGCAGGAAAGATTATTGCTCCAACCAGAACAGAATAATGTCTCCTTGGTTCAGGAACGTGTTAAGACTATTAAGGCCTCTTTGAACCTGAATCCAAATACCTGGTGGTTATGCATTAATAAATATTGAGGACTCATCTTATTACCCTGAGTAGCCAGTTAAATACTTGAAGCAGAGACTATTTTATTCTGTATTAGTCTTGACCTGCTAACTAGCACAGCACTGTGCAGTGAAAAAGACCTCAATGAATATAGTGGAATCAATGAATGAATGAGTTAGGACTGACGATAACAACAAGCCAGGGGCTGATTCACAAATGCTAATGGGCACTGTAGTCACTTGGAAATCTTATTAAAAATTGCTCTTTACTAGATCCCATTTTCAATGAGACCCCTTTCTTTTTGATTTTTTTTTTTTTTTTGAGACAGAGCCTCAAGCTGTCACCCTGGAGAGAGTGCTGTGGCATCACAGCTCACAGCAACCTCCAATTCCTGGGCTCAAGCGAGTCTCCTGCCTCCGCCTCCCAAGTAGCTTGGGACTACAGGCGTCCGCCACAACGCCCGGCCATTTTTTGGTTGCAGCCGTGATTGTTGTTTGGTGGGCCCAGGCTGGACTCGAACCCGCCAGTTCAGGTGTACATGGCTGGCGCCTTAGCCCGTTGAGCCACAGGCACCCAGCCGAGACCCCTTTCTTATAAAGAAAGGATAAGATAGGTCCCAGGTAAATGCATTTTAATCAGCACTTCCATTGATTCAGATGTAAGTGGTAAGAGAAATGCTGATGTGAGTCTGTTCTGATTTCAGATCATATCTTGCACCTTAGACTATAACCTTAATGTAAGCCTATGTTCTCCCTGTCACTTTTTATTTTCCCTTAGAAATGGTAAGGAATGCAGGGCTCATTGTGGCTCAGGCCTATAATCCTCGCACTCTGGGAGGCTGAGGCAGGTGGATCTCCTAAGCTCAGTAGTTCAAGACCAGCCTGAGCAAGAGCAAGATCCCATCTCTAAAAACAGCTGGGTGTTGTGGAGGTGGCTGTGGTCCTAGCTACTCCGGGGGCTGAGGCAAGAGGATTGCTTGAGCCCAAGAGTTTGAGGTTGCTGTGAGCTACGACACCATAGCACTCTACTCAGGGCAACAAAGCGAGACTACGTCTCAATAACAAAAATAAATAAAAAAGAAATGGTAAGGAAGCACAAAATAAAGTACTTACTTGAGAATTCACATTTCTAATGGTAGTAAAATATGAATAATACAGGAAATAGTCGAGCTTGAATCAAGTTTAGCCAGAGCCTAAGTCAAAGCTTCCATGGCTCCAATTGCACTAAGGTAATTTTGATAGAGAGAACTTTCTACAGAGCTAACAGACATCACCCATAATAATGAGTATATTGGAAGAGTGAAATGGAGACATATATTTCAAATAAATGATGAAAACTTTTGAAAAGCATTTTTTTTTTTTTTTTTTTTTTGTGGCTCATGCCTATATTCCTAGCACTCTGGGAGGCTGTGGTGGGTGGATTGTTTGAGCACAGGCGTTTCAGACCAGCCTGAGCAAGAGGGAGACCCTGTCTCTAAAAATAGCTAGGCTCGTGGGGGGCGCCTGTAGTCCCAACTACTTGGGAGGCTGACACTTTTCTGACTTATGCAGCAAGTCAAACAAGACTTGAGCCCAAGAGTTTGAGGTTGCTGTGAGCTATAATGTCACAGCACTCTACCCAGGGTGGCAGAGTGAGACTGTCTCAAAACAAAACAAAACATTTTTTTCCTTTCGACTCTTGTTTCTTAATGCTTAAAGCTGAAACAAATGGCTAAAGGACTTTGAAAAATATAGGGCAAATGCATTCACAGATACTAGAACAACATATTGAGGGTATGCGTACATACTGTACATGTATAAGCCTGGCATGAAAGCGTTTTATATCAAAGCATCCTAACTTCTTCTCATAAGACACAGTTTGTTCCTTTGCCACTCATGGGTTAAGGGACTTACTCAGGTTCAAACAAAGTTTAGAAACAAAATTGGAGCTTTCTATTTCCCAGTCCATATCCTTTTTTGTCCATACCCTTTTTTCAGCCAAGGACACCACATAGAAACAAACTAGCTTAAATGTGTGAAGATCTTTAACAGGGCCTTGATTAAAAGTGGATTGATTTAACATCATGAACTCAGTACACTAAAAAGATTATTGATTCATGGAATAACACTGCAAGTTTGCTACAACATCAATGCAAAAATCACTGTTTTCTACCAAAAGATTATAGTGGTTTAAATAGAAAAACACATAGTTCTTTTGCAAGTATGTTGATGACCAGAATTTGTTAATGTCAGTGATTAGACATGGTGTTTATTAACTCTATCTGTCAAAAGAAAAGACTCAGCTTTAATCACTTTATGCAGTACGACTCCAGGAGCTTGGTCATTGCCACATACGAGCTAATTATTCTTGTACCATGTGGGAAGTTATATATTTTTAAAAGGTACATATGAAGATTATTTAATTATATGCAAATTGACACAATATAGTAAACTGAAAATTCTTATTTACTAATCGAGTTACCAATTATAACCTCTCTCAATAAACTGACTATCTGTCAAAAAACATCTAAATAAATGTAAATATACTATCCTCCTCCTCCCCTAAATGGAGCCATTTTATTTCTAAACATGTTCATAACAGATACATAATTTCCTGTCTCTACACTGGATTTTCATTTTATAAAATATATTTGCTACTAAAATAAAATCTGGCTTCATAAAACCTGCCTTCCCCTTTGCAGTAGGCAATAAGCTAAGTCAAAGGTTAAAATTTCATGCATGAAATATTATAGCCACTAAGATAATTGTACAATAGTCTTAAGTTCCTAACAAATCAATGATAAAACATTAAGATTTATACTTCACTATATTTTTACAGCACTTCAAGGTTTTTTCTTCATATATTAATGTTTATATTTCATAGATAATAGTATATTAGAAAAAAGATTACCAACTTTTTTTAAAATAAAAAACAAAATAAGGCCATAACACCAAAAAAAAAAATTAATCTTCAAAGCATAACCATGTTTTATAAAATTAAAGCTAAAAGAACAATGAAACTCAAATATTTTATCCAGAAACTGTGCTTGACCTCTTTTTCCCTTTACTCTCTTTTCATCTGGGACAGCATTTTAGAGATCTGGAATCATTTGTTATCTGTAATTACTAAATCTGAGAAATAAGTCATTATTTTAAGGAACCCTGTGTAAGCAGTCCATTTTCTCTTTCTTATAGAGGATGACCTCAAAGTAAGTTCCAAACATGGGTCTCTTCCAATGGTGTCAAAAACAATAGTATTATATGGGGAGGAGTAGCTACTGTAGAGTAAGAGAACTAAAATCCCAGTTTTTTGGAAAGAAATTTATGATGACACATATGTAAATATATAAGAAATTTCACCTACCAAAAAACCACCATAGAAAAAGAAGCCAATATAACGTTCCGATCTGACAAATTATTTGAAGTTCATAGCTGGAAGAGACCTCAAGAATGAAGTAATCCAGCACTCTGGTTGTGGGCTAGCAGAAAGGGAGAAGAGGCTCAGAGATGGTGGGTGACTTGCGTGAGAACGTAAGCAGGTTAGCTCGAATGTTTATTTTTATATATGCATAGGCATGCACACACACACACACACACACACAGCTGCATTTACTTCTAGTTTGTACCTAAAACGCTACTGGCTCAACAATAAATGAACAATGCAAATTTTCATTTATTTCATTGCTGCAAGTGGGAAACATCCATTCTTCAAGGGAGTGAAAGGCTCTAATTCTTTCCACAGTGCTCTGTTCGTCATTACTCAGCTGCACTGCTGCTCGCTGCAGTCTCGCCAAGTAGCTGGGTTGGGGCGGAGGACGGGTGGCCGAAGGAGGGCAGAGAAATGCAAATCAGAATGGGAGCTTCTTGCTGTGCCAAAGATGCTCCCATTGGCAGTGAAGACTTCATGGGAAGTTAAGCTTGGGCAGATAGGACTTTTAGACCTGGCTGGATGGAGAAAATGAAGGAAATAGATAGCAGGTGCCAATGCTGCCCTTTACCCAGAAGAATCTGAGCGTTCCTCTGACTGTAAAGAGCAGTATCTATGCGACAGAACTGCAAACTAAGACGTCTTTACCAGGTGCAGTCATAGTTTCTAATCTTAACTTATATTTGCATATAAACATCAAAATATTTATGCTCTTAACTGTTTTATCTCTTTCCATAAACTTACATGTGGATATAACTCTAAGAGGTTTTTAAGCTCTAAAATAGCTTTTAAAATACCATTAATTTTAATATTTATTATGAATATCCTTTTGAAAAATCCTGTCTAGCTAAATATGTCATTAAATAACTTTAAAAAAAGATACATTTTATTAAGCCAAAGTAGATCCATTTTAAAGACATATGAGTAAATGTTCAAATAGACTAGATCTTCCTAAAGCCATTTTTTATACTTTTAAAGTAATGTTAAATGTATTTTCTGACTATGCCAAATATATATGCATTCTCTGGTAATTTATGCTAGAAGTAGTTTTATGAGAATCAGTTTGCTTTGTTTGTCTGTTTTTACTTCTTCCATAGCAGAAATTTTCTTCTAAATCTAAATAAATTTGCTCCCAAAAGATCTACTCAAGGTGATGACATACCTAAAAACAACAAAAACTTAACAATGTACAGACACCAAGTGCATGCAACTTTATATCTTCTAATAATAGTGGTAGAAAGTGACTTTCAGGTATCATTATAATCCAACAGTACCGAAAGATAGATGTGTCTCATAAAAATTAGCACTCTAGAGAAAGAATGTCTATTAAGAAAGTTGTCCTCATGAGAAAGCCTTTGCCAAAATTTCCATAGGAAACAGAACTATCCAACCACAGAGGGTATTTGGTTTCCATCCCTGATCTGAAAGTACACATTCTGAACGCTGCTCAGAACCCAAAATAAGGTCTAGCAAGTTGAAGAAGAGCCCACATTTTTTTAACTCATTAAAGGGCATCATGTGCATCATCCACAGCTGGAAAGATTTCTTCTGAATGAGCATCTAGGTCAGTGGTTCTCAACCTTCCCATTTGCCACATTGTTACAAATGGAAAAAAGGGGTCGTGAGCCACAGGCTGAGAACCGCTGGTCTAGGTGAAGACGGGACCCAGAGCTGTTTCCAGCTCCTAGTCCTGCTTTCTGTAGCTGTAGGTATTAGCAGCAGTTGAGCAACAAAAAGTAGGTCAACAAAAAGTGGGTTTGAGGTAGTCCACCCAATACTTTTTTGAATAACAATAAGTAGGCCCTCTCTGGGAAACCAAAGTCAGATGATTTTTGCACTTACATTAGTCAAATTCATTTTAAAATATTAGATTATCATAAAGTCAGCAGAGAATAGAGGTTCTATAACTCAGAAGCAATGGGAGATGGCGAGGGTGGAGGGGGTATGGATGTGGGAGAAGGGATTAGTCAACTAAAAAGTGCATGTTTTTCCAAAGCAGGTACCGGAGGTCAAGAGGGGCTCACTAGCACCTGCTAGAAGTTTTATTCCCTTATATGTTTTGATCCACCCCCTTGCTGTAACTATCCCTCGGCTGAATTCTCACTGACAAGTTGGTGGCCAGCTGGTGAAAATCATGCATCTGTGAAAGCTATCCTCAAAGTGACCCAGGGTCACCTCCACACCTTCACTCTCTAAATGCTTGGCACATGCAACCCCATCGTCCCTCAGGACATCATGCTTCCACATTAGAAAGTGGAAGGTGTGGAAGGTCTTTGGGAGGTGCTATGGTACTCCTGGGTCTGTGATGAGCAGCGTGGAGCGGGCACCCAGCAACTGAGGGATCTGCTGGACAATCCTGCCTGTGGTCTAGTGCTTTGCGATGGACACAGGCAAAAGGGCCGTCCAGTTCAGACAAGCCCTGAGCGCGGGGGCCTCTTCCACATCCAGCGAAGTGTGATGGTTAACTGTTGAAGCTGGCATAAAATCATAGCTGGGTTTGAGGTAGTCCACCCAATACTTTACTGTGACGGTAGTGGGACAGGATTGGGGTGTTCACATTTTGCTGAAAAGTGGATGTGTTAATCTAAAGCTTGAAGAGCTGGATAAATTAACACTTGCCGTTTGAGCTTATTTTTTAGGTTGGTGTCTTGATCGAGCTGTTGTGTGAGGGCAGTGACTAAACTTCTACCAGCACTGCCACCAGAAATGCAAATTCTGCCTGAGTCCACCATACACTTCCCTAAGTCTTTTGGCTGCAGGAAATGCTTTGTGGCACATTCAACATTGTGAATTTGCTCAGGAAAATAAGCCTTTGGAACTAGCCATATTCAATGGAGACAATGACAGCATTCAGTTCCTCAGCTGTCGCTGTACAGGGCTCATCATAACACCTGATTTTTGCACTTGCCAGGGCCCAGCCTCCTCCGCAGATATAAACAATACCTTCTGCATTTCTTCTAGCTTTGGAGGGCCTTCATGTAGTCTGACTTCCACACCAGCAAATTCATTGTCAGTCACCTTGACTTGGGGAGACGACTATGCGCTCTTTTTTGCCAAAAGAAATAATGATAAACAATGTACACAATTATGATTTAATAAAATTATTAAAATAAAATAAAATAAAATAAAAGAAGAAAAAAAAAAGAAATAATGATAAAATTTAGTGCAAGCAGGTGAGGGCTCAGTTCCAGGTGGTGTATCAGGTTACTCCCTTGCTGTGTACCCTGAAAAGTCCTGTCCTAGAAGGACTTCAGCTTCTAGGGATTGGACACGAGGTTGGCAGTGGGGAGCAGACATAACACGCAGCCAGTGCCACCAACGCTGGGAGCAGCAAGCACATGACACCCTCAGCCTCCCCTGGCTCTGCCCACCGATGGGCTGGCGAGGAGGAAAGGGCGATGCCACCCAAAGGCCACCAGCAAGTTGCTGCCAGTGGCAGCCGCTGCTCGTTTACCTGTAAATGTACTGTTTGGAAATACATACTTAGGCCTTCGTGAAGAATTAATGTTGATCCTTCCCCTGACAAAATTCTCTCTATAAGACCTTGTTCCATGTCAGAAGAACAATAAGCCACAAGCAGTGTTCTTATTCTTCTCTGATATTGTACAATGAAATCTATTTAAAAAATCAGCAAAAATTTTAGGTATCCGTCTTTAAGAAAAGGGACTTGCAGATCTGACAAAAATACTTTTTGTCAGTATTGAGCTGCCATAGCAGCTAGATTGCATAAGAAGAAAAATCCAAGTTTTGTGCAACAAAGTATAAGCTCTCCGAAAGACAAAATCCATCAAAGGGGCATTTGGGACAATGTCTTATACCTAAGGGTTTAATACTACTTTAACAAAGTAAAAAATAGCATTTTGTTCTCTCCTTTGAGTTACAATGCTATTTAAATATATATTAACTCCATTTTAAACTCTCTTTTATAACGCTAAGTAGGGTACACTATCCAGTCAAGTCACTTATGTGTCCCACATTTTTCATAGCATTTAGTGAGGTCTTCTATATTTACGTCCATGTTCACCTTACCTTGAACGGGGATAGACTATTTTTCACATTATTAGGCTGCTGTTCTAACAGTCTAAATAAACTTTGCCACCAGTTCTTAATCAGGTCTCTTATTTTTTAATGTATAGGCCAACATAATTTATTATTAACCTCTTTTGTATCTAGGGAAAACACCTATGTGTGCTTCTTAACCAAAAATGAATTTTGTTTTCCTTTTGATTTCCATGGAACCCCCCACCCCACCACACCCCCACTCCCCCGTAAGTTACTGTGAAGGTGTGAGGCTAAGGGAAAGACATAAGAAAGAATTCCCAAGTCTGGATTCCCTCTTCTCGGGGCCTGCCTCCGATCAGGAAGAGCATCCATGCACTGTAAGCAAAATTTGGTCTATCTCTATAACAAGATAAAATATTGAGATAGAAAAGTGACTCCAGGGAGGAGTTTTCACATCTTTTGGTGGTGAAGAGTCAATCATCTATGTACTGTACAACTGGTTATTAAATAAGAATCATGATCGGAGATGCAGGAATTTAAGAAAGTATTAGGAGTCGTGATGATGGTAGAGCAAGGGAATATGAGATAGTTCAGCACGCAATTCCAAGTACAAAGAGTGCCTGTGGAAAATCATTCCTAAGAGGAAAGCAGGGAATCCTGGGCTAGAAGCATAGATGACAATAGATTGTGGGAACTTCGGTGCCTAGATAAGGTTTTTATAGGGAAACTGGAGATTTCAGAGCAAGGGAATGACAGTGACCAGGAGAGGCAGTTAATAGGAGGGAAACACACATTTGGGGTCTATCACAACTGTCTGGGGCAGAGGAGGGAGCAGCTAAGCCAGGGGCAAGGCCTAGTGGTTCTCATATTTTAGTGCAAACCGGAGTCATTGGGCGTGTTGACTCATTAAAATTGGGGATTTGGGCCCCCTTACTCAAACCCCATTCTGATTCAGCAGGTCACTGATACGAATACTGATACTTATTTATAAGACAGATGTGGGTTTGAATTTTACCTCTAGCAATTACTACTAGCCAAGGTATTAGGTGACTTAGCCTTTCCCGGGTGCTATTTCCTCATTTGTAAAATAGGCACAATATTACCAGGAGGATTTATTTTAAATGGGTGGACAGACTTTGGCATGTTTTAGAGCTGGGTTGACGAGGCTGGACTAGAAGGATGGTGGCAGTCACGTTGGAAGGACATTTTAGTTTTTCCTCTTATCGCCTTATGTTCTATCTTCTATATTTACGTCCATGATTTTCTGCATCTTTCAGGGCAGAGGATTTGGTCATCATTATGTCCCCCAGATAGTGTAACTGAATGAATACGTTCTGCCAGTTCTTACCTCTCGCTGCCTTTATGTCATCACTGATCGTACTATACCCTTGAACTCTTCAGGGAAGGGGCGATATGTTCACTAGTATCTCCAGTGCCTGGTGAGCTCTTGGTATTCAATCAGTGCTGCTTTAGGGAATATATACATGAGAAAATGGAAGGATAAATGTGGATTTGGATAAATGTGGTTATAATCCAGCCTGCTAGTCATGGCTGGATTATAACCCAAGTCACTTGTCTGAAACCCTGGTCTCCAGGGACTGCGCCACACAAAATGCAAGAGGCTTTGCCTGCCACTTTGAGATGGGAGGCTGTGTGTGCCGACTCACTTGGAACATATTTCTGTGAGATCATTTGAATAAGCTTAGCATTGGAAGTTCAATTTTGGCACCACTTTACATGACACTAATAAGCAGCTACAGACTCTTTTTTTTTTTCCTGTTCACTGAATCTTTTTTTTTTTTATCCTGTTTGCTGAACAGGGGCTTTAAAATTCCATGTAATGGTGTGTTCGCTTCGGCAGCACATAAACTAAAAATTGGAATGGTGGAGAGAAGATTAGCAAGGCTCCTGAGCAAAGACGACACGCAAATTCGTGAAGTGTTCCCTATTTTTAAAATCAGTTTGATGTAAGCATTCCTCATTGAATGTCAAATCAGCACACTGTATCCCCTAAATGTACACAGTTATGATTTAATTTAAAGTTTCAGAACATATGTTATTTCACTAGAACTTATAAGTTCATTGTAGTTAGATTAACAAGATAATAAAACATTGTTAGAGAGGATAAATCAGTCTTGTAACTATTTTGCTCATCCAGATTAAGTCATGGAAATGAAATGTTCAGAAAATTTTTTTTAAATTCTATTTCATGGGTTCACTGGTATGTTCTTTCCAGAATTAGCATTTTGGGGGAAGGAAGAGACCCAAATAATCCTTCTTAACTTTGTATAAATTCCAGGATCAATCATTTGGTTTAACTCAATCAGGCATTAGGAGTCCTTGTGAAAAAATGACACATGAGAGTATCCAAATGACATGCCAGGTAACAGGCAAGATAACACCTACCATTGTCATAACACTTATTTGACCTAAGGCAGGAAATGTATTCATTCGTTCCTTCATCCATTCAGCTGCTGACTGAGTGCGGACACTATGTCCCAGGCACTGGGCTGCATGCTGGGGATACGAACACCTGCCTGTTCAGTGCTGTAAGCCAACAGCTCCCCAAAAGACCTGAGTCTGTCTCAGCCTGTCTCGGCCTTGGTCCCCAGCATGCACCGCTCCTTGGGTTAATTTTGAGAACAGGTCCCAGACAAGAAAGTTCTCTGAGTTCCCTGACCCCAACCCCCCCCACTCCCCCCACCCCCAGCAGGGGTTGAAACAATGGTGGAAACTCACTCAGGCAGAGTTTCCCAAGCCACCGAGCTTTCCAAATTGTCCCCATGGTTACTGAGTTACCCCCCTGAGCCACCACGCAGCTACCCCCTGAGCCAACTACCTGACTATTACCCTGCCCTGTAACCGGCCACATTCCGCATTTGTATATGCTTGCTTTGCCAAAAAGGGTATGAAAGGCTGCGTGCATTTCTCTTCATGGCTGCTTGCCCTTTGGGCAGTGGTCCACCTGTGCAGATGTAACCACCTGATTTGGGTCTTGCCCTTTGGGGCAGTGGTCCGCCTGTGCAGGTGTAAATAAATCATCACCATGTGATTTGAGCCTAAAGTGGGGTCCATGTATTCTTATGGGTGGCGTAAGTTACAACATCAGCACAAGGCACTTTGTCTCTCAGCTTGTATTATTGAGCTCAGTTCGTATTATTGAGCTTTTAACTATTACATGCGAACTTAAACTCACTGACACCCCCAGAATACATCCTACACTCAGGCTGACTTTAGAGATCTGTTAGGACTCCATCCCTGGAGATTTTTTTGGGAGGGCAGGGCTTAGACAGTTCATATAAGTGAAATGAAAGGGCTGGGCAATTTCAGACTTCCCTGAAGAATTCAAAGGTGTTTTGCCTACAACTGCTACACCATTCCAACTCTGGTGGAATGCCTCAGAAAAGGACTAAGTTATACCAGCATCTGAGCCTCCCCACATCTGCCCAACCCTGATCCAAATTTTTACATTGAAAAAAAAAATGCACCAAGCAGCAGTGGTTCCAAACACTTGCTGCGACTGTACCGTTTACTGAGCACCTATTACCTGCTGGTACTGTGACGAGTGCTTCCCATTGAGACTGCACATACAAATGAGGAATACAAATAAAAGTAGTAAAATAGAACTTTGACCCACAACTCGTAGCAACCTGCCTTGGAAACCAATCCCTCATCACACTAAACAACCTGAGAAGCCACCCTACTGTAATAAGTCAGGTGTACAGTAAGCCGGATTGCTAACTCTACTGATCATCTAGGAAGATAAATGATAATGTCTTTAACAATTGGCTCCAAACAGCCTGGACTTTACTAATAACTGACAATTTCCCTAATTTGTGTTCCTCCTTTCAATTTAGCACCTACCATAGGAAGCCAGAAATGCCCCCCTAACCAGCCACACAAAGTGCCTGCTTCAAGCTAGACTGTTTATGGCTTCCCAGGCCAAAGGCCGGCTCCCACCGGGGCACCTTGAAGCCTTCCCTTTTTCAACTATACATCTTCCTGACTCCCCCGCTTGCTTTTGAGTCTCTGCTAGAATACAAGTGATGACTTCCTTGCTACAGCAAAATCAGAACAAATAGCCTTTCCTTGTCTCCTTGGAAAGGTCTTCAGTCTACCCCACACATTTCATCGATGAGGGAATTCATGGAGATATTTATAGATAAGGGAATTTGTGGAGATTAACTTTTAAATGGGCCACCCAAGAAGCAGAGCAAGGGTTTGGGCCCAATCTCACCAATTCCTAAGTTATCTATTAAGCAGTACTCCAATGTAAAAAAATGGAGGTTTTTCCTTCAAGGTCCTTTGTTAAACCTAATTTGTAATTTTGAGGACTTTTCTCTTTCCTTATAGGGAAATGGCTCTAAGTATAATGATATTAGTCTGCAGGCCTGCTGGTTTAGCAGACACATTCAATTCAGATGCATCGTTAAGAGGTTAAGGTCGTACCTGGAGTGGGGAAGAAATCCTCAGAATTCTGACAAAAGGACAGCTACTGGGGAGGCAGGTAGTGAAAGGAAGCAGGCCAGAAACCGAATTGCACGATCACGGCAACCCCCTTCCCCCATCCTTGTAAATCTTCAGGACCCTGATGAGAGTACAGCCGTCCTGGGAGGACAGTTAGAGACAGAAAGCAGGTCATAGACAAAACGGCATGGTCCCAGCAACCCCCTCCCCACTGTCCTGAAATGCTTTAGGGCCGGTGTTCCTGGGCAGCATCAGGATCTCCTACCCTGGTCCTGGCTGGCCCTAGAGGGAAGGCCTTCGTGCAAGATTAACACCTGTTGTGGAAGGCAGTGATTCTGAAATCAGTCTGGACACAGCATCGTTCACTCTGCAGGAAAAGACGACTCCCTCACCTCTCAGGACCCCCTTCCACATTCCAACCACACTAATAAAAGTCCCTTGAAACGGTGTGAGGGGGGATGACTCCTGGGCAGACTCCCTTCTGCTTCTTTAAGATGAAGCCATCCTTGATCCCTGGGCTGGCCTCCTCTCCTTCTCGCAGACCCTGGCCAGACTCTATCCCTAAACATCTGAGCTGGGGTGACAGCAGCAACCCTACTCCTGTGTTGCTTTACCATCAATGGAATATATGACTAGGACTCGGCCGGCAGCAGGGAGACGTGAGCCCTCCTGGGGAAATAGTTCTCTGACGATTTGCTGCTGCGTCTTGGGGTCCCAGTGCCTGGATTAGGGCATTTCACTTGCTGACTGTGGCCTCTATGTACATTTAAAGCATTTAAACAGAACATGCTAGCCTAAGGATGCAGAATTTTATTAGTAGCACGTGCATAGTCACGAATTGAGAGTTTGGGGTAAACCTCCAACTATAATAGTGTTCAGAGGTCAAAAAGAGGAGTTGGTTAGTAATGACAGTATTTTAAAGAAAATATTTGTCATGTTGGTTACCCAATTCTACATGGAGTGAAGGTGACAAGGGAACATCCTCACACTTACATACCCTCTGTGTAGTAATCCTGAAGTTTCGTACCCTAACTCAAGTGAATCCTTCTGTGCAGAATGAAATGTGCGCATCAACACGGGTGGACCAGATACACCATGGCAAGGTCTATGCTCAGTATTCAGACTTGGCACTTGGAAAAGCACACTTGGTCCCACGTTTTCTGTCTTCGGTTGTCACTGAATACATACACTGAAGTGATTTCTCTGTAGAGATTCTAGGGAGGAAATGGGGAGCTTGCCCCCAGCACTGACGCCCTCCCAGCAGCAATTCTCTCAGGAGTCGACCACTCCCTGGAGCAGCTGAGGCACCTTCTCAGGAATGAAAGTCAACCCCAATCTTGCCACTCGAATATGCAACAGGGACTGTGTGTTTGAAGGTGTTTCCTCTGCCTTTTATTTCAAATGTTTACCCAGCAAAGAAAGGAAAGATTTTATATTTCTTACATTTTGTTTTAAGTAGCCCAGGACACAACATCAAAAGAAACGTTAAGAACACTGTCAGGTTGCAGTAAAGTCTGCAAGAAACACCTCGGTGTGGGAATAAAGAAAAGAAATAAAGGTATTAGCTGGGGACACAAGAGGAGGGAGAGCAAACTTTTTGTTTTTTTTTCTGACTAGAAAAAAAAAGAAAAACTGTGTATTATATACACACAAAAACAGAAACCATGATGCACAGAACATCTAGGTAAAATAAAGCTACAATTTATAGAAATTCTTCCTTCATTTTCTTGAGAAACTCTTTCTAGATTTCCATCAAAATAAAGGAGAAAGTCACAGTAATAGTAAAGGAAGGAAAAAGATAAAGTGGAGAAGTGTTTACATACACATTTTGACATCCACACACAGAAACATCCACACATCATACACAGGGTGTCAAAAAATGTTTACACATTTTAAGAGATATCTTTGTATTACTTTTAAAGTTGAATTGAAATTATCATTTCTGGGGTGGCGCCTATGGCTCAAAGGAGTAGGGCACCGGCCCCATATGCTGAAGGTGGTGGGTTCAAACCCAGCCCTGGCCAAAAACTGCAAAAAAAAAAAAAAAAGTATCATTACTGGTCAAGTGTATCTAGATATGCTTATACACATTCATTTTACCTGCAATTCTTACACTTTTGGGGAATGATCCATTTTATTTCCAACAAGATCTTTTAAAATATATATACGCTCTTGGGCACCCCTGGTATATGTAGACACTACACACAGCTTAATCTCTCTTTAGTACAAATTCAAAATGGCTTTTTAAAAACTGGCTTTAAATATACAATAAAATTTCTAGTGCTTTAAAGAAGGATACGCATAAAGAATTGTACACCTTGTGCCTGTGATAAATTACACAGCTCAGCTGCTTTTTTCAATGATGTCATCTCTGGATAGAGTTACTAATTACCACATCAGACTGCATTCCAGAAAGAGGGCAGAGAGGCTGAGTGCTGGGCTGTGGGGGAAGAGGCGGGGCAGCGAAGTAAAAATTTCAATTAAAGACAAAAATCCTTTTGTGTTGTAACCTGTGTTACCCTGCCCTGATGCAGGAAGGGTCTGCTATACCTTTATGCTGGTGGTACTCTTGGGGAAAGGAGCAGTGCTGCCCTTGGAGGTGGAATGGAAAGAGGAGGTCTGGCAGGGAGTGAGCCAGTCCTCAGAGCAGTAAAGGATCTCGCGAGTTGAGAACTCAGAGTGGGGACACTACACCCAGCCAGGAGTCCCTGGACACGGGTGTGTAGGTTCTGACTTCCCAGCATGCACAGAATGGGGCCTGAGCTGTGTTACTCATAGGTTAAAGGGAAGGTGGGTTCCAGCCGGGCATAAAAATATCTGAAATTATATTTTGTATAAGTGGGAGTAAAAGTGAATCTTGTGAGGTATGCTGTCAGAAGGTGGATTCAGGGAAATATGAACATTTGACAGAGAAAAGGTGATTTTGGAGCTCTTGGAAAGATGGAAGAAGCAAAGGTGAAAAAATTGGGGCAAAAGATAGCATCTCAAACCTAGGATAGAAGTAATATTGGGGCCAGGCAGAATGGCTCACACCTGTAATCCTAGTACTCTGGGAAGGTGAGGCAGGCAGATGGCTTGAACTCGGTAGTTAGAGGCCAGCCTGAGCAAGAGTGAGACCCCATCTCTACTAAAATAGAAAACTTAGCTGGGTGTGGTGGCATGCGAGGCAGGAGGATTGCTTGAGCCCAGGAATTGAGGTTGGAGTGAGCTATGATGGGACCACTGCTCTCCAGTCTAGGAAACAGAGGGAGGCTACATTTCCAGAAAAAAGGAAATAAAGGAAGTAAGAGCAAGATGGCTGGACAGTAGTTATTTGAGAAGAAATAATACAGAAGAAAATAATGAAATATCCAAAATACAACAGTAAAAATTGAGTCATTAATAAGCCAGTCTAAGGGAGATAATATTAGTCTCTATTTAGAAAAATCTCCAAAACGCGAGCCCATACACGTAAAGGATTTGCCCAGTGTTAAATCAGATCCATTGTTGAAGGGTACTATTTCTGTGCCTCTGCACCTCAGGTCATGGTGACTTCAGTGGACATTGTTTAGTGGCTTCCCGGCATCTTTCTCCTACTCTGTCACCACTCCTTTCAGGACAGACCTCTCCCTCATTGTGGGGAGTCTTTGTGGGGCTGTCACGCAGGATGGTCTGCCCCTCTTAGCCAAGGGGTAGAATTTTAAACTGTGATAAAAGAAGACAAAGCTATTGAATAAGAAAACATACATGGAGTCATGTATCCAGCTGTGGCACCCTGGCCAGATAATCTCCATACAAAAGCAAGACTTTGATGGAGCTTAGGAAATGGAAAAAGACTCCCTACCCTTTGTGCAGTACAATTTTAAGATGGCCCCAGTGACTCACCACCTGTGTAGTCTCTTATCCTTGCGAACCTGGGGTCCTGAGACCAGCTTCTAACCAACAGCATACTACAAAGGTGGCAGCTATCACTCCCATGATTGACTGTTACCTCCTATGACAAAGGTGAGGATTTTGCAGATGCCATTAGAGTTCTTAATCAACAAACTGTCAGTAAATTAAAAGGGAGATTATCCCTGGTGGACCCGGTCAAATCAGGTGGTCCCACTGAAAGAGTGACTGGCTTCGTGAAGAGGAAGATTTTTCTACTGGTTTTGAAGAAGCAAGCTTCCGCGAGTTCTCCAATTGCATGGGAACTGCAAGACCATAAGTACATATTACTTTAAGCTGCTAAATTGCGTGTAATTTGTTGCACAATAACAAGTTAATACAGTTTCCTTAGTTGGTTTCTTTTGCTTTCAACCAAAGAAGTCTAATAAAATGTTAGATCACTTTAAAAATTCCTTAGCTGAAATCTGTGGAGATTTTTTTTTTTTTTTTGAGACAGGGTCTCACTCTGTTGCTGGAGCTAGAGCACCAGTAGCAGCCTAGCTCACAGCAACCTCAAATTCCTGGGCTCAAGCTATTTTCCTGTCTCAGCCTCCTCACTAGTTCACACTATAGGCACAAGCCACAAAGCCTGGTTAATTTTTCTGTTTTTTGTAGAGACAGGGTCTCACTAAGCTGCTTAGGCTGGTTTCAAACTCCTGGCCTCCATTGGTCCTCCTGCCTAGGCCTGGCAAAGTGCTGGGATTACAGACGTGAACCACTGAGCCCAGTCAGCATATTTTAATCAATAAACAACAAAACCAGTTATTTATATTTCTCCTGGGATAATTGTCACAAAGGTTGGTTTCTACTTACATACAATTCACTAGGAATAAAATAACCCTTCCCTTACTCTGATCGGCTAACCCAGCTCTTATCAAACATTTCTGTCTCAGGATCACTTTATACACTTAAAAATTATGAAGTAACCCAAAAAGCTTCTGTGCAGTTCTATCCACCAATATTTAGCATATTAGAAAATGAAACTGAAAATGTAGTTAGATAGTTAGATAGAACGAACAATATTTGATAGCAAAACAAAGTGACTATAGGTAACAATAGTTATGGTATACTGTAAAGAACTAAAAGAGTGAAATTGGAATGCTCCTAACACAAGGAAAGGGTAAATGCTTGGAGTGATGGACACCTCATTTATCCAAATTCGGTTATTACACATTGTATGTCAGTGTCAAAACATCACGCGTACCCTATACATATGTGTAACTATTGTGTACCCATAATAATTAAAAATAAAAAATTGAAAAGGAAAATAAAACCAAGACATTTAAAAATATTTATCATTTTAAATAATGATAAGCGTATTAAATGTTAAAATAAATATTATCATTTTTTAAAAAGTGACTATAATTTTTCCATATATGTGTATATATATATATATATGTGTGTATTTATATATATAGAGAGAGAAAGAGGGCGAGAGAGAGAAGATAGGCACATTTTACATTTTTGTAAGTATCTTTAATATCTGCCTTAGTAGAAATAGTTAGATTTTCTTATCTGTTTCTGTTGCTTTATATTTTTTTGGTTGAACATATGAAGAAATAAAAGGGAGTATTTTTAAAATACTTTTTAGATAATTGTGGATATTCTTCTTTGATATTATACCAAAAATTTTGCAAATTATATTTTCTTAACATTCAATGCAATGTAGAATCTAAAACTGTATCAGTGAATTTTTATTTTATTTTTTTGTAGAGATGGGGTTTCGCTCTGGCTCAGGTCAGTCTCCAACTCCTGAGCTCAAGCAATCCACCCACCTTGGCCTCCCAGAGTGCTAGGATTATAGGCATGAGCTGCCACACTCCGCCCAACTTTTTATATTTTGTTACACTAAAATCCACTGGTCTCTGGCCAGTGCCTGTGGCTCAACAGACTAAAGCGCAAGCCACGTACACCTGAGCTGGTGGGTTCGAATCCAGCCTGGGCCCGCCAAACAACAATGACGGCTGCAACCAAAAAAAAAAA
>CAUYRH010025923.1:0-44744 GCA_963574655.1 Perodicticus potto
CCCACCTTGCCCCTCTGTCACACTCAGTCTCTGGTAACCCTGCAGGGCTGTGATCCAGTTCCCTCCAATGAGCAGATGCTCTAGAGGTTTGCGCCTGCCTAGGTCACACGGGGCTCTGTGGCTCCTCAGCCAGTCCACCAGTTATGTCGGTGCTGGCAAGGGGGAGGTGAGGCCTGACAACCTGAGTACTTGATAGGGGCTGGGGAGATTCACTCAGTTCTAGCCCTGTCCCTGATTGATGTAAAGTAGGTGAAACAGCTGATAGAACAGAACAAGTTCACAGAATTTCTGCCCTGTGGAAGAGATGCTGGGCTGCTAATAGTCCTGACTCAGTCTGTGAGATTCATCCCTTTGTCTCAGCTGTCATCCCCTGAGGGCCAGGGACCGCCTCTCCACTTCGGCCACCTCTCTGCTCACTTTCCTCTCACCACTCCCAAGCCGGGAAAACAGCACAGACCAGCAACACCCCACACCCTGTCTACACCCCTCGAGAAAGTATCCAAGAATATGGACTCTGTGGGGGACAGACCTCCAGACCTCAGGGTTGAGAGTGGAGGGGAGTGCCGGGAGTTCCAACTTGCAGGTAGAGAATATATACAGTTTTTATACAGTTTTATGCCTGGCAGGAGAGTGCTGTAGCACTCTAGTAGGGGAAGGACGTCCAGTCTTTAGAGGGTCTCTCCTGTGGGGTAGAGTGGGAGGGCATCTGAACTCTGCTCACTTGTTTGTAGGGAGGTATGGAGTATACTGCAAGCCGCTCTCATGGGGGAGGGTACTCCCATCCGCTTGGTGATGTGCTCTGTACCTTTTATTTGTATCCTTGGGGTCGTAGGTCGCTCCAGCAGGGTTGATGTGCATTCTTCGACCTTCTCTTTTAGCTCAGTTCCAAACTGTTGGCTTTCTTGCTAAATTTCTGTCCTTTATCTCTCCTTCTGGATGGGAGCGTCTGCAGAAAGCTTGCTACAGACCGCCATCTTCGTATATCCACATTTTGAAGTAACCTCTCCACTTGGATGACTAACAGGCATTGCAAACTGAGTATTCTATTCTTCTCTGACTCTTCTGTCTCCCTGAGGACCCTTGTGATTGATTACATTGGGGCCAATAGAGAATAGAGAGCTCAGTTTCACCCCATATCCATACCCTCTCTCCATAGTGTCTTCCTCATTTTAGTCAGAAGTACCAACATCTATCATTTTTATTTTGGTAGCGCTGGTTAAAAACCCTGGCATCCTACCTCATTTCCTTCTTGTTTTCCCCTTAAAATGCACAGTCAATACATCAGTAAGTATTCTCTTCTTTGCCTCTATATAATAGCCTAAAGTTGACTGCTTTTTACTGTTTCCACTGCTACAAATTTGGTTCATGACACCTGGACCCAGACTATTGCAACGGCCTCCTAATTGGTGTTCTGGCCTCCACTCTTTCTCTATCTACCTAGAACCCAGCATAATTTTTTTTTTGAGACAACATCTTGCTCTGTTGCCCCAAGTTAGAGTGTAGTGGCATCACCTTAGCTCATTGCAACCTCAGATTCCTGGACTCAAGCAATCGTCCTGCTGTAGCCTCCCAAACAACTAGAACTACAGATGCCTGTCAATGTCCAGATAATAGTTCCTATTTTTAGTAGAGTTGGGGTCTCACTATTGATCAAGCTGGTCTTGAACTCCTGGCCTCAAGTAATCCTCCTGCCTTGGCCTTCCAGCATGCTAGGATTAGCCACACCTGGCTAAGTAATCTTTTTGAAGCATAAGTTAGAGAATATCACACTTCAACTTAAAACATTCCTATAGCTTCCTTCTACAACAACCAGAATAAAACCCAAACTCTTTATCACAGCTGACAGGGGCAACATAATTTCCCCTTACAAGTTCTTAGAGCTTGTGCTTTCTACTTTTCTTGTTTGCCTGGCTTGTATTAGTTTTGATTACTACTCTGACAACTTACCATGAGATTTGGTGGCCTTCACAATATCCGTCTGTTCTCTTACAGTTCTGGAGGTCAGGAGTCCTAATGTCAAGGTGTCAGCAGGTCTGTGTTCTTTTTGGAGACTAGGTGAGAATCCATTTTTTTTTGCATTTTCTAGCTTTCAAAGGCCATCGTAGCCCTTGGCTTGTGGTCCCATCTTCCATCTTTAAAGCCAGTGATGTAGTGCCTTCTATTCTCTCTGACTCTTCTGTCTCCCTGAGGACCCTTGTGATTGATTACATTGGGGCCAGCCAGATAATGCAGAATAATACCTCCATCTCAAGATCCTTAACTTAGGTGGCACCTGTACCTCAGTGGTTAGGGCGCCGGCCACATACACCAAGGCTGGCGGGTTTGAACCCAGTCTAGGCCAGCTAAAACAACAATGACAATTGCCACAACAACAAAAAAATAGTCAGGCGTTGTTGTGGACGCCTGTAGTCTCAGCTAGTTGGGAGGCTGAGGCAAGAGATTCACTTAAACCCAAGAGTTTGAGGTTGCTGTGAGCTGTGACATCATGGCACTCTACCCATGGTGACAGCTTAAGACTGTCTCAAAAAAAAAAAAAGAGCCTTAAACTTGATCCCATCTGTGAAGTCCTTTTTGCCATGAAGGTAACACATTCACGGTTCCCAGGATTAGGATATGAACATCTTTGGGGCGGCATCATTCAGCCTACTCCACTATTGAAGCCCCGCCCACCTTTTTTTAGTCCTCAACCCCACCCACTTCATTCCTTCCTCAGAGCCTTCTCCCTTAGTGTTCATTCTGGTTAGAACGTTCCTCTTCTCAGTCGTATAACTGACACCAGGTCAAGTGTTTTTCTTCCCAGAGGCCTATCCCAAACATCTCAAAGAGGACCCTTCACCTTCTCATACGACTCTATTTTGTTTTTTTTAATTTTTATTAAATCATAATTGTGTACATTGGTGCAATCATGGGGCACAATGTACTGACTTTATATACAATCTGAAATACTTTCATTGAACTATTTAACATAGCCGACATGGCCTTTTAAGCACTATATGAAGACATTTATATTCTACCTTTAGTAATTTTCACTTGTACCCTTGTAAGATGCACCGTAAGTGTGATCCTTCCAATCACCCTCCAACCACCCATCCTCCCCCCTCCCCTCCCCTCCCCTCCCTTGCCCCTTCCCCATTTCTTATTTATTTATTTATTTTTCTTTGAGACAGAGACTCAAGCTGTTGCCTTGGGTAGAGTGCTGTGGCATCACAGCTCACAGCAACCTCCAACTCCTGGGCTTAAGTGATTCTTTTACCTCAACCTCCCAAGTAGCTGGGAGTACAGGGGCCTGCCACAATGCCCGGCTATTTTTTTTTTTTTTTTTTTTTTGGTTGTAGTTGTCATTGTTATTTGGCAGGCCCCAGGCTGGATTTGAACCTGTCAGCCCTGGTATATGTGGCTTGCGCCTTAGCCGCTTGAGCTACAGGCACCAAGCCCATTCTATTCTATTTTATATTCATTGTAGCTGTTATTTATTCCTGAAAAGATCTGATTCATTGTTAAAGGAGAACGTTTCCCCCTCCTTCTCTGATTTCCATGAAGAGGGCATTTTCCTCCAAATTCCTGGCCTCTTTTCTGTTCCCTACAAATGGGAAGTGGGTGATTTGAACAGTGAGTTTGGGGAGTGTCTTAGTCTGTTGTGTGCTGCTATAGCAGAATACCACAGACTGAGTATTTCATGAAAAATGAAATTTACTTCTCACCGGGAGCCCAAACATCAAGGTGCCACCATCTGGTGACGGGCTTCCTGCTTCATCATCTTGTGGTGGAAAGTGTGGGGCAAGAAAGCACAAGAGCAAAGACACCAAGCTTGCAGCCTCAAGCCCTTTTATGAACATCATTAATCCATTCATCAGGTTGGAGCCCTCATGACCTAATCACATCCCAGAAGGTCCCACCCCCCACTCTGTCGCACTGGTGGTCAAGCTACTAACAGATGCCTGTAGGGCACACATTCAATCCACAAGGAGGAAATGGTGAGTGGCAGAGACCCTTAGGCTGCTTTCCCTTTTGGGATCTGTCTTCCCAGTTGGTTTCAGCCATATATAAGCAGGTGTGGCCCAGTTGCTTGAGGAGACCTGCCTGTGGTGATCCAGAATCTTCTACAACTGCATGAATGAGTCTGCCCAATTCCTGGGAAGTGAAAGCTTACCTGGCTCTTACACTGAAGGCCAGATTCTTTGTAACAGCTTTGTCAGTTATAATGGTGATAATTTGGTCTCCATAGACTAAATCTTTTATCTTAATTCTTTCTTTTACTATTTCAGAATTGTACAGGGGTATATACATTTTGGTTACATCATTTGCTTTTGTACATTTCAGGCCAAAGTTACAAGTGTGCCCTTCACTGGGAAGATGTGCATTGTACCCATTAGGTGTGAATTAACCCATCCCCTACTTGATTCACATTGAGTTATACTTCCCTGTGTGCACATAAACGTTGATTGACTAGTTCCAACTCAGTACTGAGTACATATAATGTTCTTTTTTCCATTCTTGGGATACTTCATTTAGAAAAATGGTCTCCAGTTCCATCTAGGTTGTTATAAAAGATACTAGATCACCTTTTCATGGTTGAGTAGTATTCCATGACTTATCTACATCTATATCATGAATACACTATTCTTTCCATGAATAGTATTCCATGGTATACATATGCCACATGTTATTATCTACTCATATATCGATGGACACGGGCTATTTCTCCATCTTTGCAATTGTGAATTGTGCTGCTATTCTACATAAACATTCAAGTGCAAATGTTGTCTTAATTCTTAATTAGTTCAGAACTTAGGGAGGGAAATGTGATGCTATTTGTTGGCACCTCCCTCACTCCCCCGGCATTTGTGTGTTTGAGTTCATGATAACTTCTCTTTCTTTCTGAATATGAGTCCTTGAGAGCAGAAATGGTGTTGGCTTTTTTCTCTGTTTAAGATAACCCTATTGCCAAGGATTATATTTGGCACAAAGAATGTATTCATTAAATGTTTACTAAGTAAGTTTCAAGATACAAGAGCCACTAAAGTTTTGTTTGTGAATTCATTGGAGCCTTCTTGTGCCAGTCAAATTAGCCATAAAGACAAAGGCAACATTTTATATGAAATTGCCCCTATTAATCTATGATTTATTTAAAGCGATTTTAAGTTTTATGGAACATACTTTAAAAACAAGTCTTTAGTCATTATTTAATCTTTTTTTAAAAAAGTAGAATATTAAGTGATTTTTTCCTGCACCACTCATGTTAACTTGACAGCTTCCACGATTAGCATTAACATTGTTAATGCTAATCCTACTTGTTAAGGTTAAGATGAGTCAGTATTTAAGATTTCTATCACTGAAGCACTTAGAGTAGCCTGGAATATAAAATAGTACATGTAATAGTTCAAGATCTTCAGGTTTTTGACAACCAATTGTTTAGTAAACATTTATCATGCAACTATTATGTACAATACATTGTGCTGGACATGAGCTTATAGAGGTAAATAAGTATACCTTGGAATAACAAGCTATTGGGAGATAAAGACATGAAATAATATAAGGCTCACTATGTGCCTAGCACCATCCTAAAGACATTTATTTATTAAAATATTTAATACAACAATGTGGTGAGTTAGCTACTATATTATTTTCCTTGTTTTATTGAGCATCTGTGAGCGAGGCACCAATGCCTTTTGTCAAGATACTTGTACAGCAAACAGATTTGGAAGATATATTGTCTCCCTTTGGAGCAAAGAGCAGTTCTCCTAAGCTCAGAAATATTCTTTTATAACCACATTGCATGTGCAGATGCCATCTGGCCTTTTTTGCATCATCTTGTGAAAATTGGGATGCAGGGAACCAATGCAAAATATGCTTGTACTCTGGCTACTGCAGTGGTTGTTAGTAAGAAATGTTTTGTCTCTGACCCAGGAGTTTCATATCTTCTACCAGCATTCATGAAACAGTGGCAGGCTAATGTGCTAGACTGCAGGTAGATTAACATCTGAAACACTTTGCATTCTTGATGCTCGCAAATGAGAAAATTGAAACACAAAACGTTCCAGATTTTTTCACAGTCACTCAGCTTGTAAGAATTAGAGGTGAGATCTAAACTCTTGTATTCTGGGGAAATTGATGAGTTCAGTTTCAAGCATATGGGGTTTTAAGTGCCTTGGACCATTCACTTTGACATATCCAGTAAGTATTTGGTCACATATGAAGGAAACTAGGACATAGATTAACATTTGGGAACCATTTAAGTAGAGGTTAATGTGAGGATAGAATGTGTAGATTCTTCTTTCTACAAGTTGGTATAGGGAAATGGAAAAAGCTGGATGATAGAGAAGGACATGGGGAGAGGTCATTTATTCATAAATTTTTTAATTTGGTAAGTCCTGAACATTTAAAAATATTGTTAGGAGACCAGGTGTGGTGGCTCATGTCTGGAATCCTGGTACTTTGGGAGGTCAAGGCCGGAGGATTACTTGAGGCTGGAGTTTGAGACCAGCCTGAGCAAGAGCACGACCCTGTCTCTATGAAAAATAGAAAAAGTTGCTGGGCCTGGTGGTGCATGTATGTAGTTCCAACTATTTGGGTGGCTGAGGTGGGAGGGTCACTGAAGCCCAGAAGTCTGAGGTTGCAGTGAGGTATGATGATGCCACTGCACTACAGCCCCAGAGACAGAGTGAGATCCTATCTCAAAAAAAAAAAAAAAAAAAATAAGGGAGAAATTGTTAGGACAGAACGACTAACAAGAAAGAAGTCGAGAAGTTGAGGATAGAAAAGAGAGTGGAGGGAAATTGATGGAGCAAGATGCCTGAGAAAACAAAAAGTAATGCGACCCAGGACATACCTTTCCCGCTGAGGTGAGGGAAGATAGATAATGCGTAAATAAGTATGTAGGTGCAAGGGTAGTGTAGAAAGTTGAAGGAGACTTTCTCTAAAATAATCTAGAGACATGAGGAAGGTGTTGGGGCTGGGGAGTTCAGAAGACCTGGGTTAGAAACATCTGTAGGAGGAACAGAAGATGGAGATATTTGTGGACCATTAACTCTCTTGTGTCTGGCATAATGCCCTGCACATAGTAGGTGCTCAGGAAAATGAATTGAATTAATGGGTAGAGACAAGTGTTCTTGGGTAGCACTAAGGTGTCAATGAATGTTGGAGACTATCTTTCTTCAGAGGCTGGTTTCTGAGATATAAGTTAGAAAGTGTTATGGGCAGGGAGCAGTGTCATACTTGGTTTACTGTAGTCCAGTTCAGCCACTGACAAATGGCAGGACTACCTAGCCTAGAAAACCAGGAGGGCCAATGCATTAATTAGCTGGGGTGAGAAAGGAACAGGGTAGTTTGAGAGCTTTACTTTGACCACTATGGATACCATGAATTTGAAGCCTGGCTACACTTGGATTCTAATCATATTATAGTGCATTACATCATGATGTAATCTGAGAATAAATTCAACAACTATGACCTCATTTCAAATGGGGTCAGTTTTTATTTTTAATGTATTTATGGAATCGAGGTTCAGGCTTCCAAGGGAATGAGTTGAAGGCATGGAGGTCAGTAAAGAGGGTGAGAAAATCAGCTCAAAATGAGCCAGAGGGCATTCCATTTCAAAAGAGATAGGTTTGTGGCTAGCCAGAAAATGATCATTTAAAATGTAAATAGGGAACAGTCATAAGAGAAAGATTTAAGTAACTTTCCATTACTTGAAGATGTTTTTAATTTGGCTGACTCTGACACCAATAGGGGAGAGAGAAAGCCAGCCCATAATGCTAAAACCAAATTAAAACAGCTCTTGAGGCATTGAAGATTTTGATCTTGGAGAGTAATTGATTTTTGTTTTAGCTCTCCAAGTCAGCCAGCAGTGTTAAAAAAAAAAATCACTAATTTCAGCAAAGCATTAGCCCTCCAAGCAGTGGGTCTATGGTTTTGGTAAGCACAGTTTAGGAAAAAAACTCCTTCACTCTTTGTCATCAAAATTGAATGGTGCTATGCAATTTAAATGCACACAAGACCTATCCACATGTATTTGGCAGGTGTCCAGGAATACTAGCAGCTCATGGTCTTGACATATAGAGAAGGGCACAGCATGATAGGACATCCCAAGAGAGCCATTTATAGGATATGAGTGCATGCCATTTTCCTTAACTATCATCTAATTGATCTTGGTGTTTTTGAACTCTGCCATTTGTTTCAACATTAAATTATAGGCTTTTTACACCAGACCATTGTGCCTAGTGATCCAGCAGTTTCCTATTACTCACCTGCCAGGGCTTGGGAAAGTCATCCGAGGAAATGTAATGGGATCACTGGGGCACCCCCTTTTCGGGACTAACTATTCCAGCACAGTCTGTAGTGCACTGTTATTTTTAACTTACTAACATTAGCTTTTTTCATCCTAGGGCTGCTTGAGTCCATTCAATTTTCCTGACTGTCAAAAATGCAAATTGCAATTTATTTTTTCCCCCTTATTTCATGGGGAACGGTAACCCTCATGTCAAGCCTGATTTTCTCTTTTCTGTTTTTTTATTTTCTTACAGAGAAGGAATTAAATAGGATCATTGTGAGATGACATTGCAAGGGCAGACTGGACACTTACTCAAGTAGCCCTGCTTTTGGAGGTAAAGGATGGTGGGAGGGGTGGCTTTTACTCCAGCAGGGCAACACCAGCATCCTAAGTCATCTTCCTGTTCTGCCCCAGCCCCTTTCCTATCTATTCTCAATACAGTGGGCAGGGTGATCCTGCTAAGATGTTAGTGGATAACGTCAGTCCTCTACCCAAACCCTCTGTAGCTTCTAGCTCAATATAGTAGCCTGGAAGGCCCTACCCTCCCCAATCCTCCCTACTCCCCTCACCTCATCTCCTCCCATCCCACTTCCCCCTCTAACTTTCTTCTTAGTATTCCTCCCACACAAGCTGGGTTCCTGCCTCCGAATATTGCTCTTGCTGGTTTTCCTCCTAGAATTTTCTTCCCCCAGATATCACATGCTTTGCATGCTCATGTCCTAAAAGCCTCTACTCAGTGAGACCCTCCTTAACCACTTTTAAAAAAAAAATTGAGACAGGGTCTCACTCTATTATCTAGGCCAAGGTGCAGGGGCCAGATCATAGCTCACTGCAGTTTTAAACTCTTGAGCTGAAACCATCCTCTTGCCTTAGATTCCTGAGTAGCTGGGCCTACAGGCACATGCTACCATGCCTGGTTAATTTATAATTGTTTTTTTAAGAGATGGGGTCTTGCTATGTTGCCCAGGCTGGTCTCAAACTCCTGGCCTCAAGTGATCCTCCTGCTTTGGCCTTCCAAACTGCTGGGATTAGACATGAGCCATTGTGCCTGCACTGATCATCCTATTTGAAATTGCCAGTGTCTCCCTCAACCATGACCTATAACTCCTTCTACCTTTCCCTGTATTATTTTTCTCTATACCATGTGCCACCCTTTATTTTAGTAAATGAATTTTATCATCTGTTTCTCCTCACTAGAATCTAAAGACCAAGAAACAAAGACTCTAATGTGGTGCATTTTGTTTGTTGCTGTATCTCTACAGCTTAGAAAAATATCTTGAAGGAATCAGTAAATGTGTTGCCTAAGTAGTGGCTTGTTCCAGGAAGTCTACTAATACTTCATAGTTATTTCTTAATGCAGCCGAGAGCCTACCTTATTGAGAGGTTTGCTGGAAAATGCTTAAATTTCCAAAAATCAGAAGAGCACAGATGTGTAGTGTTGGTCAATTTCCATGGTGCAAATACTCCTGCATTGTCTGAGTTTCAGCTTTCAATGTGATATCACTGGATGGGAAGCTGGGAAGAGAGGCTCAGTAGTACAACAAAGGGTGTTGCCACCATACAACAGATGTGAATAACCAAAAGAGCACACATAATAGAAAAGTAGTAAAATAATTAGTAAGTCATGGGTTCTAAGTACTTATTACTTTTGTTTTTAACATGATTTAAAGTTATTATAATTTAATTTTTAAAAATAGCTGTGCTTAACAACCAG
The DNA here is from genome assembly GCA_963574655.1 of Perodicticus potto. Classification (NCBI taxonomy): domain Eukaryota; kingdom Metazoa; phylum Chordata; class Mammalia; order Primates; family Lorisidae; genus Perodicticus; species Perodicticus potto. Next base: position 9,984 of record CAUYRH010025923.1, read on the forward strand.
ATCCCAACGTTCTTGAAAATTTAACAACTGGCCCTTAGGAGTCAGCTGTAGTCCAGTACTGCTTTATCACTAAACAGCATCACTGCACGCTTTCTGTGCATGTTTGTGTAGCCTTTTTGTCTTTGCCCAGGAACAAATATTCTGACAAACACTCAGCCACTCTCCAAGAAGGAGTTCTTAAATCTTTTTTGGGAAGTACAGTGGTTGCTCTTTAAAAACAAAACAATGGGCCATTCCTGGAAAATGAACATATATGCACACTCTCAAAATGTTGTAAACATGGCTGGGGACAGTGCTCATGCCTGTAATCCCAGCACTTTGTGAGGGCTGAAGCAGGCAGATTGCTTGAGGCCAGGAGTTTGAGACCGGCCTGGACAACATAGTAAGACCCTATCTCTACCAAAAAGAAAGTTAGCTGGGTGGGGTGGTGTGTGCCTACAGTCCCAGGTACTTGAGAGACTGAGGCAGGAGAATCACTTGAGCTCCAGGAGTTCAAGTTTGCAGTGAGCTATGATTGGGTCACTTTCCCCCAGCCTGAGTGACAGAGTGAGACCTCGTCTTTACAAAAAACAATTGTGAAAGTTCATGATCTTTGTAGGCAGTATCCCTCCACCCTGCCACCCAGGAAAGATGAGTCTGTGGACACTGGATTGCTTAATCCCTACTTTAATCAGATCCATAATTCCCGAGGGATTTTATTCTGATAAATCACTGTCTGTTGCTCCTGCCTCCACGGAGTGGATATGCTCCCCAACAGTGTGATAAGATCATTTCTTCTTGTGTTTTCTGGTCCTTCCTCAGCTTAATCCACGTCTGCCCCTCCTTCCAAGTTTGGCTGAGAGGTAGCGTTCTCCCTGAAGACTTCCTCAGCTCCTGGGGTTGCCTGATGAGCTCTCCCCTCTCTAACACTCTCCCTGTGGTCGGCGCCCTCCACCCAGCCCCACATCAGATACTGTCTAGTATTTTCCTGCCATCCTTTCTTGTTGGAATTCTGTCCCAACTGAGTGTTAGGAGTGTCCCTCCTTTGCCCCCACAGTCTCTTGTGCACACCTCATCACTGTATAGGAATATGGTTGCCGGTTTATTTTCCTTTCTGAGGGCAGTGTAGCACAGTGGTCACATGCACAGGCCTCCAGGTAAGAATGACCCAGGTTCAAGGCCCAGCTCTGTGGCTGTATGGTTTGAGCAAGTTTTTTTTCTTCCTTTCTTTTTAAATTGAGATAATCCACATACCACAAAACCCACCATTTAAAAGTATATGATTTGATGGATTTTAGTATATTCACAAGGTTGTACAATCATCATTACTATCTAATGCCAGAACATTTTCATCATCCCCCAAATGAAACCCCATTCCCATTAGCGGTCATTTCTCTTCCCCAGTCTCTGGCAACTACCAATTGCTACTCCTTGTCTCTCTGGATTCACCTATTCTTGCCATTTTATGTAAACGTAATCATGTGAGTATCTGAATTCTGTCCTTTGGCAGAGCATTCCCAGGGTTAATTGACGTGGACGGTGTATCAGTACCTCCCTCCTGTTGTGGCCCAGTGATATTCTGTTGTATGGATGCACTATATTTTCTTTATCCATTCATCAGTTGATGGAATATGCAAGTTTTTCCCCTAACATTTGTAAGTTTTGTTTCTTTAAACATGAACTGAGGGCACATGATCCTATCTCACAGGGTTCATGCAAAGAGTAAACACACTCATTCAGGTAAACTACTCAGCACAAAGCTGGTACAAAGGAAGCGCTTGATACGTGAGGATGCTCACTGTCATCATCTGATTTGCTGTTTCCTCCACTACAGCATTAAGGGCAGGGACAGTGGCTTATTCATCTTTGTATCCTCAATGTCTGGCACGTGGTAAATAATGCTTATTGTTTCAGCACCACATAAGAAACCTTACATTGTTTGAGGAAAGAGAGAGGATTTCCAAACCCTCTTACAGCTTAGTCCCAGTTACACAGTAGGCATTTAAAAATATATGAAAAAGTGATGCACATTTACTCTTAAAATGTGAGAAAACTGGAAGTTATGTGAATCCCGTGGTGAATCATCTGGTAAACTGATAATTATTTTCTGTTTGGACTTTGGGCCAGGTCTTCGGGGGCCTACATTAGTAATTTTCAAACTTGGGTGTGGGTTAGAACCACTTGGGGGAACTTGGCGAGAGGACCGAGGCCCTGGCCCTATCCTACTTGAATGAGCCCGGGTGTGTGTGTTCTTTATTGGTGGCCACGTGTGTGAATCGTAGCCTGGGCCTTAGGCTTTCTTAAGGGTTCACTTGTAAGCAATTCTTTGAAAGCCCAAGAGGTGGAGAGAGCTACAGGCAGGAGATCTGGGAAAGAGCCACATGGCTGTGAGGGGAAGGGAGGGGCTTCCTGGGACTCCCTTTGTTGAGTTTATCTGCTAATTTCTTTGACATACATGGGAACTTCATCATGTGAGGGTGGTGAGAGTGCTGTCTCCCTTCCCTTCATTCTCCCTACCCTCCCCGCCCCCCAGGTTTTGCCTTGCTCTAGTGTCCTTCCACACAGGAAACCACAGAGATCCTTAACCACCCGAGAAGAGAAACGCTGAGGAAGGCAATGGGTATTTAATGTATGCCTCCATCTTGAACACTTAAAAACTAGGCTGGTTGTAGTCTTTCTTACGTAGTTAAGAACTACCTAAGAACATTAGCAAGTTATTAGTAGGATTTGGAACTAAGTAGGTGTGTTGTAATCTTTCACCAAAATAAAGGCAATAACTTCAATGGCCCTGAAAGATGTCTTCAATTGAATGGGATCAGCTTGGTTTTATTTTTTGCAGAGGTGACTTCTCTGCTTGGGGAAGCACTTTGTTGATTCATTCAATATTTATTAAGTACTTTGTGTATTCCAAGTAACAATAATTGAAAGAAGTTGTTAACATCTATTAGCAGTCTATTAGTAGTCTTGAGTTAGGCCCCTTGGTTTCTACTGGGCCAGGCCCTGGGTAAATGTATTAATTGTTTTCCCTTTTAAGAATTCCCTTGGGGTCACACCCTGTGGAAGACACACAGTTCACTCTCCTAGGGATGGCCTCCTTTTTGGTTTCACTTCCTGTCTTACTCCCAAAGAAACCAGTAGACAAAGTTTCTCTAAAACAGCTTTTGTTGTTTCCTTTGTGGAGAGTTAATGTCTACATAAATTATAGTATACTCAATTGGCACTAATTTCCTTCTTATTCTTTTAGGAACTGGTGGGTTTCAGTTGGGGTTTGTACTCCTTTCTTAAACACAATCAGCATATATTTTCTGATTTGGCTTTCATTCAATTATTGTCTAGTACAGTGGTTAAGCATGTAGGTTTTAGGGTGCCCAGTGAAAATTTCAAAATCTTAAAAATACACCTCTCATACAAATATAGAATGAAGGTGCAACAGATTTAATTAACTCAATAAGAGAATTAGCAGGATGGTTCAAAGAATTATAGTTGAGACAGAAGTATTTATGATCTTTGAAAGAAAGAATGCTCTGATAAGATTGTTCAATCAGGTTTGGCGCCTGTAGCTCAAGCAGCTAAGGCGCCAGCCACATACACCAGAGCTGGCAGCTTCAAATCTACCCTGGGCCTGCCAAACAATAATGACAACTACAACCAAAAAATAGCCAGGCGTTGTGGCGGGCGCCTGTAGTCCCAGCTACTTGGGAGGTTGAGGCAGAGAATCGCTTAAGCCCAGGAGCTGGAGGTTGCTATGAGCTGTGATGCCATGGCACCCTACTCAGGGTGACAGCTTGAGGCTCTGTCTCAAAAAAAAAAAAAAATCGTTCAATCAGGCACAAAACTGGCTAATCTCTTAGAAGACAATAAAACTTGCTTTTGGGGTTATCTTGTTCACTGGAAAGAAACTCATCTGCCTTGTTATTGTCAAGGATCATTTGACTCACTCTCAGTTTCCTATAAATTAACATCTACCCGTGAAGAGTTGATGAATATCCTAATCAATGGTAGAGAATGAGTCAATAAGGGGAACCCCACCCCTAGAGAATGGCGTAGTTCTGGGGTGGGTCTACCAGGCACTGTTCCAGCATGGCATTGAATAGATGGGCAGTCTAGATATTGCTTGGATTCACACCCTGGTTCCCATTTTTCATCTTGGCCAAGTTACTTAACTCTCTAAGCTTCCATGTCCTCATATGTAAAGTGAGAATAACACGAGTTTCCACCACATTGAACTATGTGAGCTGATGATGTGAGGAAAGAACAGTGCCTGGAACATTGCAAATACTCAGTAAGGCTTAGCTGTATTATTAACGTGAGCATTCTGCTGAGCTGTAGATAGTCAGGGGAGAGTTTGTATTCCCTGGCCTTGTGAGGCCATCACAGAGTTGGATGTAGTGGCCAAAGGGAGTTCTTGCTATTTCAGAGCTGCTGGAATTATCAGCTTTAGCTGTGGTCAGAGCAGAGCCTTGATAGAGGCAAAAATGGGGGCCCATGTGAGAGAAAGAAGAGGTGGGAAAGAAAAGGGGAGCTGAGGGTGTGGTGTCACCCACAGGTGGGGGCTGTTGAGACTATATTTACGTTCACTTCCTCCCTTCCTTCTCCATTTCCTTCCATCCTTTCTTTCATTGGTTGGAGTCTCCATTTCATGTACACGGTACTCAGCTAGGACTTTTCCACCCTTTAGTGTTGACACGATGTAGTCCCATCCTCAAGTGGTTCACAGACTAGCACAGCAGCCTCACGTGGTCACGTCATGCGGTGTGAGTGCAGAACGCTGTGCATCACAGGCAGCTGTGACAGAAGAGGGGTGCTTTCTGCTCCCTTGAGACTGGTTGGCACATGGAAGTCTGGCCGTGGGGCTCATGAATGCACCAGGAGAGCTCCAGGGATGGGTGAGTGTTATGGCTCAAACTGTGCCCCCAGGAGATACGGGGATGTCTTAAGCCCCAGTACCTCAGAATGAGTCTATTTGGAGGTGAGGTCATTGCAAACGCAATTAGTTAAGTTAGGATGCAGTAATATTGGAGGGTGGGCACCAGTCCAATGTGACTGGTGTCCTTATCAGATAAGGAAATTTGGACACAGGCACAGAGGGAAGGTGATACGAAGACACACAGAAAACAGCCATGGGAAGGTGGAGGCAGAAATTACGCTGCCACAAGCCAAGGGATGCTGGTGAGGGGCGGGGAATGCCAGAAGTAAGGAAGAGTCTTCACTGGAGGCTTTGGAGGGGACATGGCCCCACTGACGCCTTGAATTCAGACTTCTAGCCTACAGAAATGTGGGAAAACAGATTTATGCTGCTTTAATACACGGAGTTTGCTGTGCTTTGTTACAGCAGCCTTAGGAAACTAGCACAGTGGAAAAGTGTAGACTTCCAGAGCATTCAGAAGTTCTCTAGAACCTGAGGTAGAAGGTAGCTTTTCTTTCTTTTTTTCTTTTTTTTTTTTTTTTTTAGTGTCACTTTGTCGCCCTCTGTAGAGTGCAGTGGCATCACAGCTCACAGCAACCACCAGCTCTTGAGCTTAGGCGATTCTCTTGCCTCAGCCTCCTGAGTAGCTGGGACCAGGGGTATCCACCACAACACCCAGCTAGTTTTTGTTGTAATTTGGCCGGGGCCAGGTTTGAACCTGCCACCCTTGGTATAGGGAGCTGGCGCCCTACTCACTGAGCCACAGGCACGGCTGTAAAGGTAGCTTTTCTTGAAGGTAATGTTATTTATAATTGTTTCAAACTTCATATTAAAAATTCTAAGGAATAAGGAAACACTTCATATAAAGTTTATAAAGCACAACTGATAATGAATGGCTCAATTCTGGAACTGCTTGGTCAGAGAGGAAGATCCGTGATAAAGGATCATTGATAAAGGACAAAGACCAGGTGACATTCACAGAAGGCTGAAATGAACACTAAGTAATCATGCACACTACCCCGATAGCTTCATAAGGAATAATTCACTTAACCCTTTTTAACAATCCTGTGAGTTAGGTGGTATTATCATCTCCATGTTACAGATGAGGAAACCGAGGTACAGAAAGGTTAAGTTACTTGCTCAGGGTTACAGTTGGTAAGTAACAAGACTGGAAAGGAAAACCCAACAGTCTGGTTCAGAGCTCTGCTCTCAGCTGTGGCAGGGCCGGAGTCCTTTACTTGGACTTCCCATTGGGAGCGGCAGACCATCAGCTGGGCCTCTCTGGTTCACTCCCTCACACCTGCAGGGCTCTTTCCATGGCCATTGCCCTGGAGCACTCTCCCTGCTGATGCTCCCTGGTGCCACCTCTTACAGATCACCTTCTCCAAATAAAACCACGTGCCCATGAAGCAGTCACTCCCCATCCTCCCCTCCCCCACCTTGACAACCACCCATCCGCTTTCCCTTGTATGGATTTAAATATTCTGGACATTTCGTGTAAGTAGAGCCATACAATATGTGGCCTTTTGTAACTTTTTTCTTTCAATTATCATAATGTTTCTGAGGTTCATCCAGCATGTATTAGTGCAGGCAGTCTTCAAGTTACAAACATCCAACTTATGTAGAACTCCCACTTATGAACAGAGGATATTACAGTATGTCCAGTAAGTCCCCAAGTTACAGACATCTGACTGACATAGGACTCACACTTATAGAGGCTATTATAGGTGACAGCTAAATGTACTTGTTCCAACTTACATACAAATTCAACCTAAGAACAAACCTACAGAACCTATCTTGTTTGTAACCCGGGGACTGTCTGTACTTCACTTCTTTTGATGGCTAAATAATATTCCACTATTTGTTCGCGGCTCATCTGTTGATGGGCCTTGGGGTTGTTCCCTCCTTCTGGCTACTGTGGATAATGTTATAAACATGAGTGTACAAGTGTTTGATTCTCTATTTTTAATTCCTTGGGTATATACCTGGGAGTAGGATTGCTGGGTCCTATAATATTTCTATGTTTAACTTTTGATCTGGTATCTCTTCTTTTTTCTCCATATTGATTTCTTACCTCCATACCCTGCAGATAGGTCTGAACCAGGCCAAGAGGATGACCAGGGTCAAGGAGAGGCTGGGACACCCATGTCAGTCATGGTTCACTTTACCAGTTACACTTACTACGTATTGCTGTTCTCAAGTTTTGGGAAGATAGATCAAGTGTTTGCTTTTCAAGATGGAATCATAGAACTTTTCAAGCCAGAAGAAACTATACAGGTTTCCCCAACTCAGTGCATTTTCAAACTTTCCTTAGCCAATTCCTCCCAGGCCTCTAGGGAGGGCCCCGGGAACCTCTCATTCACCTACCCCAAACATGCCGACTCTGGTTTTATGTCTTATGTTTTTGAGAAAGACAAGAGGGATGAAAATTTAAAATCTAAATTGCTTTTTTTGTTGCTGGGACTTCCTTATACCCCTGGACCTTTTACCCATTCAGTGAGTGTTCTGTTTGTTATCGCAGAGAAAGGTGAAACAGGAACAAAGAAAGGACAACACGGCTGGATTCTATGGAAGTTCATTGCGTGGGTTAGAGGTTTGGGAAGTGAGGAAGGGCAAAGATCTCTCAGAGCTGGAGAAGAGGCAGAGATGAAGGAAAGTGAATAGGGAGGCAGGTCTGCCCGGCCTGGATGGGGGACCAGATTCTGGTGGGTGTGGAGTTGGGCTCTAGAGGCCTTCAGCCTCTGTGGGTGTCACAGGAAGCCCAGTCTCTGTGGGAGGAAGCCGGTGTCCTCACAAGAGGAGCTTCCCTAGTCGATTTCTTGTAAATGTCTGTTGATGACTTCCTTGTGGACAGCTAGCATGAGGACCCCCATTTGCCTCCCAATACTCCTTCCTGGGGCATATGCAGCTACTGGTCTATTCAATTTCTATTCACCTTGTTCCCCTTGCTGTTATATTCCAATTTGGTTCATGGTGGCAATGTGCCGACTAAAAATTTCCTGGGATTCCTTCAAGGTCACGTGGCTAGACTGGCCAACGAGAGGTGAATGAAAGGTTTAGGTCTTCCACTGGAAGAGGCTCTAGGAAAGCTATTGTTTTCCTAAGAAAAATGGACAGACTCAGCTGGCACGGGCCTTCTGCCTCCTCCTTTCTGTCTTTTCCTGCCTGAACTGGAGGCATGATGCTTGCAGATGCCCCAACCATTTTGCAACCACTTGCTAAGGATGGCAGAGCAGGGGGGTGGGTGGGGACTGCTAGAGCAGCAGCCATGTTGGGGCTGGCTTGCCCAGTGCTGTTTCCTGGTTTGGGGAATAAACCCCTCATTCAACCCCCTATTTGACTGCTGAACTGAGCACAATTATGACAGGCCTGGTGACTCTTACTCTGTGTAGACAGCTCGTATTGGGGCATCTGTCTAACATTCATGAGCCCCACCCCTGTGGTTGCTGGGGGACGTGGCTCTAGAGACCTGTCAAGGTGGTGCAGAATGGACAGCAAAACCTTCTATACTTGGGTAAAACCAAATGGAACCTGTTTGTCACCTCCCCAGAGCCAGGACATTGGTATAATATTGTCCTTCCATTGAAGAAGAAGGGGTTCATTTAAAAACTAAAATTCTCAGGATGGTGCCTGTGGCTCAAAGGAGTAGGGTGCTGGCCCCATATGCCGGAGGTGGCGGGTTCAAACTCAGCCCCGGCCCAAAACTGCAAAAAAACTCCTAAAATTCTCTGCTTCAGCTCAATCCTCTGTCTGAGATTGAGGGGCACAAAATGACCTGACCTGGTACAGCTCCACAGGTAGTTGGCAGATAATATGCTGAGAATGCAGGTGTCCCTTGCCCTCCTCATACTTTCTTAGTTACCAGAGTGGTTCAAATGCCCAGCTCCTTCATGATTTGTTTTATTTTCTGCTAAGGTGATTAGCTGAGTATCTGGCATGTCAAATTAGCAAAATTTGAGGGCTTTTGAACAAAAACAAACAAATCAAATAATATACAAGAAATCCAGATGGTAATTAAAAGGATGAATCCTGGTGTTTCTAAATGACAAATAATTCTCTTAATCTTAATTATTAATTACTAAATTAAACTTGACTGTTTCATATGTTCTCATATTGTTCTGATTTATTCATCATCAGTTAAGGTGAGTAGCATACATAAATTAACCATATGTAAATCACTATATTCATAAACAGATGCAAGAATAGGACAGGCACCCATGGTGTAAGGTGAAGAGGGTGGTAGTGCTTCTCCTGGCATCTGTATCTGATAGAACTCTCCAGGCTAGGACAGTGTGGATCCCGTGTCAGTCTCTGCCTCTAAGAAACAATGTTCTGATCTGGAAGCCTAGAGCAGAAGATACGTCGCTTTTTCGCTGAGCACAGTTTATGGAGTATCAGCTGGGAAAATCACCATGAGAGCTTTGAGACTGGCTGGTGGTTGGTCTTCAACCCAAGCACCCAGTACAGGGAGCTTCTGAGGGAGTCCCATTGGGGTACGGCTCCCTCTGGTGGCTAGTGTTTTCTGCACAAAAATGGAATCCATTCCCACGCCTCACCTGCGATGGAGCAATTGTGTTTGGCAGTTTGGTGGTGATTCTGTATCTCTTTTAGGAAAGCATTTTGATGCTTCTTATATTTTGTGTTCCATAAAATTTTCCAGAGTCCAAGCCTGACTTCCTTTTGAATTTTAGCTTCTTTACTTCTTGGCTTTCTTTAGTTGAAGAGGGTTGTCAGGCTTCTCCCTGGCATCTGAGTTGTTCACTTTCAAATCCTGCCTTTAGAGACCAATATTTAGTGGACCAGCTGGAAGGAAGGAGACAATTTCTGACTCCATTTGTGTAAAAGGGAAACTCGTGTGGTCAAGGTGTAGTTTTTAGATTAATTTAATTAAAATTTATTTTTTAATGTACTTGAAAGGTCTCAGAAAATTTTGAAGTCTGACACATCAAAGTATTAGCTGCATATCTGTCATGTCTCAAAAGAATAGGAAATAGTCACTGAGCTCAGTTTTAAAGGCAGGGAATACTCAACTAGAAGGATGAAAGATCATTCTTTCATTTCCTCATCAAACATTTATTTAAAAAAAACATTTATTAAGCACTGGCAGTTAGCAAATACAAAGAAGTTCTTAATAACCATATAGTCTAGTGGAGGAGATAGAATCATAAACAAATATAACAAGGGAGTGTGATTGGCGGGACCACACCTACGGTGCATCTTACAAGCGTACATGTGAAATTTACGAAGTGTAGAATATAAAAGTCTTAACACAATAACTAAGGAAATGCCGCAAAGGCTATGTTAACCAGTTTGATGAAAATATTTCAAAGTGTATATAAAAGCAGTACATGGTACCCTGTGATTGCATTAATGTACACAGCTATGATTTATTTTTTTTTCTTTTTTTTTTTTTTATTGTTGGGGATTCATTGAGGGTACAAGAAACTACGTTATACTGGTTGCATTTGTTGGGTAAGGTCCCTCTTACAATCGTGTTTTGCCCCCAGAAGGTGTGGGACACACCAAGACCCCACCCCACTCGCTCCTTCCCTCTCTCTGCTCTTCCTTTCCCCACCCTCCCTCATTCTTTCTCTCTCTGCTCTCCCCTTCCCCCACCCCCACCGTGTCAATAATTGTCATTAGTTGTCCTCATATCAAACTTGAGTACATGGGATTCATGCTTCTCCATTCCAGCTATGATTTATTTTTATTTATTTATTTATTTTTGAGACAGAGCCTCAAGCTGTTGCCCTGGGTAGAGTACCGTGGCATCACAGTTCACAGCAACCTCCAAATCCTGGGCTCAAATGATTCTTCTGTCTCAGCCTCCCAAGTAGGTGGGACTACAGGCGCCTGCCACAACTTCCGGCTATTTTTTGGTTGCAGCCGTCATTGTTGTTTGGTGGGCCTAGGCTGGATTCGAACCGCCAGCTCAGGTGTATGTGGCTGGCGCCTTAGCCGCTTGAGCCACAGGCACCAAGCCAGCTATGATTTAATAATAAAAAGCAACAACAACAATAAAACAAATATAACAATGGACTTTTGTTAAGACTTTTGTAAGACTTGACTTCCCTTTATATCAACAACAATGCAAAATCACTTTAACTCAATCATGTGGGAAGACATACTATGCTAAGATAATGTGATATTTGCTAACAACTATATATATATATCATATAAAGGAAAATAAACCCGCATGTAATCATCATAAAATAATTCAGTGGTTTGGATGATGCCTTGAGGTATGGTGTAGATCTGCAGTCCCCAATTGTTAGGCAGCAGACTGCTTCTGGTCCATGGCCTGTTAGGAAACAGGCTGTACCCAGGAGGTGAGTCGTTGCTAAGCAAGCAAAGCCTCATCTGTGTTTACAGCCACTCCCCATCACTCACATCACTGCCTGAGCTCTGCCTCCTGTCACATCAGCAGCAGCATTAGATTGTCACAGATGAACCCTAGTACAAACTGCACAAGTGACGGATCTAGTTTGTGCAGTCATTATAAGAATCTAATGCCTGATGATCTGAGTGGAGCAGTGATTTAGTGCTGGGTCTGTCTTGTTACAGGAAAACAACCTAAGGGCTCCTACTGATTCTGCAGTACGGTGAGTTGCATAATTATTTCATTATATATTGCAATGTAATAATAATAGAAGTGAAGTGCACAATGAATGTAATGTGCTTGAATCATCCTGAACCTATTCACACCCCCTATCTGTGGAAAAATTTATCTTCCATGAAACTGGTCCCTGCTGCCAGAAAGCTTGGGGACCACTGTTTTAGATGATACCTTAAAAGCTTTATTCTATCCCACTCTTTTCTGAAATAATAAAAAGAATGTTGATACCTCGAACAAAAAAAAAAAAGAAAGAAAGAAAAAGGAAACGAAAAAAGCAAAAGAAGAAAGAAAGAAAGAAGAAAGTTGCCATGATAAGCATAGTGTCTGGCAAAGTAGAAGCTCAAAAATGTTTGAGAAGGCTGGGCACAGTGGCTCACGTCTGTAATCCTTGCACTCTGGGAGGCTGAGGCGGGTGGATTACTTGAGCTCAGTAGCTGGAGATGAGCCTGAGCAGGATACATAGTCTCTAATGCCATAGCCAGGCATTGTGGCAGGGGCCTGTAGTCCTAGCTAGTCCCAGCTAGTTGGGAGGCTGAAGCAAGAGAATCACTTAAGTCCAAGAATTTGAAGTGCACTCTAAGAAGGGTGACAAAGTGAGACTGTCTGAAAAAAAGGAGAAATGAATAAAGACATTAATGACAAGCAGGGGAAAGGGATCTTTCTTTTTTTTTTTTGTAGAATTCATAAGAGGTTCTCACATCCTAGGTATGAACATGTTAACATCTATCCACCCTTCTTTGATTCAGTGGGGAAAAATGTGAAGGGATCATAAATAGGTCTCTGGGGATAGCCAATGAGTTGGAAATGAAAGTTTGACAAGGAGATTTCTAGGGTTTTTTTTGCACTTTTTGGCTAGGGCCAGGTTTGAATCTGCCACCTCTGGTATATGGGGCCAGCACCCTACTCCTTTGAGCCACAGGCACCACTCATCTAGGTCACCTTCTTAAAAGGGATTGACTCAGCTGGAAAGTAGATTCTTTTTCCCTTTCCTTTCTCTGTTTATCTGGATGTAATTACTGGAGCTTCAGCAGCCAGATTGGGCCACGAGACAACCCAGAGGGAGAAAAACTTGTACTAAGAATGATGGGGAGCAGACAGGTAAAAAGGGATCTAGGTGACTATGAAGCCACCAAACAAACCTTTGACAGTTTTTTTTTTTTTTTTGACTAAAAAATATGGAACGCTTCACGAATTTGCGTGTCATCCTTGCGCAGGGGCCATGCTAATCCTCTCTGTATCGTTCCAATTTTAGTACATGTGCTGCCAAAGAGACCTTTGACTGTTAACCTCTTGACTTTTCATGTAGGAGAAATGAAACAATTATTTTGTTTGCACCTATAATTGAGTTTTCTATTATATGCAGCTGAACCAAATATTAACTTATTCACTAAGATTGTGTTGTTCTTCTCAGGGGTTTGACTGCCAGCAATTTCCTTCCTTTTACTTTCTCTCGTAACTTTTCCTGCCACTGACCCTCCACCTATCCTTAAGTCCAGGGGTTTCAGCAAGCTTATTCTTTAAGGGTCATATAGTAAATATTTTAGGTTTTGCAAACCACATGATCTCTATCGCATCCTTAGAGCAAGTGCAACTCTGCTGTTACAGTGCCAAAGCTGTCACAGACAATACACAAACAAATGAGTGTTGCTATGTTCCAGTAAGCTTTATAAGAACATGCATCTGGTCTCCAGGCCCTGTGTGCTGACCTTGGCTTCTCCACAAACTGAATGCAAAAGAAAAATAGCTTTTGTTCATAAATCGTATGGAGACAGCCTGTTGTTCAAGAACGTCTCCCTTACTGGACCCTGGATTTTCCAAGGTGGGGCCATGTCTTACGTGTGTGTATATTCCCATCACCTAGCGCAGCATTTGGTATGTGATATGGGTTTGGAACACCTTTTCAAATAAATCAGTTGAAGTGAAGAATCAAGTCAAGAAGATAAGGAATCCTTTGAAGGCTGGAACATCGAAGTTGGTGTCATTGAGACAGCAAGGATTGGTTTAAACTAAAATCCTTTTAAGTGACAACTGCTTGAGTGGATGTGAAACCTGAACTTACCACAAGTATCTTATTTTCTTCTTTTCTGAGCAGATTATTCCGTGTGTCCCACGATCTTCTGCACATTAAACCGCAGGGTAACAGCACCACCACTGCTCCTTCCCTGTGACACACTTAGTGGACAGCCTGGACTCAAGGTTAGAGCCTTGCCCCCAGCCTGCTGGGTTGAACGGGCATGAAGAAAATTTGAGAACAGAACAGGCAAATTGGTGAGCTGAAGCAGGTCCCTGCTGGCTGGAGCTGGGAGGAAGCATCATTTCCAGCAGGAAGGATGCTTCCAGTGCCTGGGGGCTACTGAGGGGGATGGGGCCACATCTGTGACCACGTCTTGCCCCTTCTTTTTCTAGTAAATAGACATAGTGGCAACTGGTTTCTTTGAACAGGGGCACTTATGCTGGTTCAAGGGACAAAATTCACATGCTCTGTGTGCAAACTCACACTCCCGTCTTTCCTATTTATCTCATATTATAAGCTCACAGTCTGCCTGGCATGGTACAAGATGCAAATGTGAAGTGATGACTACTTCTCGTGTGAGGGTGTTAGCTCTAGTTTTGCTCATTTCCCTGCTGTTTTACTCATACTGGTCCACAATCCCTTGTCCAAAACCTTCAGGGCCACATGCGTTTTAGAGTAAAGATTATTGGAGGTTTCGGGAAGGTAAAACAGTCCCCATCTTATATGTTATGTAACACCCCCAGAGCAGTCTGGGGAAGATGCCCTTAACCAAACGCATTCATATTTGTGCAGAAAAATATAAATATTCACACTCAGTAGGACCACCAGAGACTGTAAGTAGCCTCCTTCACTTCAGGTTAAGGTTCGCCACCAAATTCATTTTCATGTCAAGTACATTCAAAGGGAAAAAGGTTTTCTGAGGTTTTGGATTTCAGAACTATGACTATGGGGTTCTGGGCCTGTGTTTGGTCTTTTTTAAAGTGCTATCTCCCAGTGATTCATTATTAACTTTCTTACAGCAGCACATTGATCTCGTCCTCAGGCTCCTCACAGTGATTTCATTTTCCCACTCATTCATTCTTCGCAGGGGTCCTCGGCACGTTGCCTGACACATCGCAGGTGCGTAGGAAGTTTTGTTAACTAGACACATAGCACTCTTTTGAGATAAAGTTATGATATCTTTTTTTTACAGTTGATGAAACCAAGGCCAGAAGGTCTCGGGTGAGGCACAGGTCACACAGTCTTTAACTCCTAGCTCTTGGTCTTTGTCATCCCTGCTCATTTGCACCCAGTAAGAGTGAGGATCTGCACAAATACCCAGGTTTTATTTATTTTTATTTTTAATTATTTATTTTTTTTTGAGACAGAGTCTCACTATGTTGCCCTCAGTAGAGTTCTGTGGAGTCACAGCAACCTCAAACTCTTGGGCTTAGGCGATTCTCTTGCCTCAGCCTCCCTAGTAGCTGGGACTGTAGGCACCCGCCACAACATCTGTTATTTTTTGTTGCGGTTGTCATTGTTTAGCAGGCCCAGGCCAGGCTTGAACCTGCCACCCTTGGTGTATGTGGCCAGTGCCCTACCCACTGAGCTACAGGCACCATCCTATACCCAGATTTTAAAGGGAAAGAAGCTGGGTCTACAGCAGAGGTTTTCAGCAGGGGGAGATGTTGTCCAGATAGGAGAGAGGGGAAGCTGGCAATGTCTAGAGATAATTTTGGCTGCCACAGCTGAGGGGAGGGTGCTATGGTGTCTGGTGGGTAGAGGCCAGGAATGTTTTCAAACATCCTACAACTCCCACAATCAAGGACTGGCCAGTCCTGAAAGTCAGCAGTGTTGAGGCTGAGATGTAGCCTAATTAAGAAAAAACCACCTGATCAAAGATCTTGAATTAAGACACATATCAGACTCCTTTCTGTGTCAGGGACTCTCCATGTCACTTCGGGCAACTCTCTTACCCAAGCCAAGGCCCTGTTCAGGTTCTGTGCCCACCCCTTCCCCCCTGAATCCTACAAACCAAACCACCTGCCCTCTGCCAGCCAAACCCGTGCTCCTCCAACATGGATGGTGGTCCTAGCCCAAGGATGGGTTGTGCTCTTGGCCTAAGAAGGAAAGTGAACACATGGCTTTTCTCTCTGATGCCAGAGTATGCTTAAAGAATTTGAAAACATGGTCAAAGTGATGAAACAAATGCCTTTGAGATCAGATGATGATTTTATATTTGTTGTCTCTTTATCATTTGTCTTGCAAGATGGAAAGGGAAACCATTGCCTTTGGAACTTTTGAATTACCAGCAGAGGGCAGGCGATGCTCACCTAAGGGAAAATCCAACTGCCCATCTGCCTTCAAGCAGAAATTAAAATGCCAATGTTTACAGGATCTACCTGATTGATGGACTATCTCTCTTGGTCATTTTCTTTCTCTATGTCGTTTGTAATTGATATGATTTTTATATTAATAGTAGTCTCAGTAAAAATTCTGTGTCTGGAAATATGTGATTTTTCCTTTTTTGGAAGGGTGATCTGAAAGTCTTTATTGAAAAATTTAAAATTTCTAATTAAATATATGGTGTGCTGAATAAAAAAAAAAAGCGCCTTTTTTTTTGAGACCGAGTCTCAAGCTGTTGCCCTTGGTAGAGTGCTGTAGTGCATAGCTCACACCAACCTCAAACTCTTGGGCTCAAGTGATTCTCTTGCCTCAGCCTCCCAAGTAGCTGGGCTACAGGCACCCACCACAAAGCCCAGCTATTTTTTTTGTTGCAGTTGTCATTGTTGTTTTAGCTGGCCTGGGCCAGGTTCATACCCACCAGTCTCAGTGTATGTGGCTGGTGTCCTACCCACTGAGCTATGGGTGTTGCCCAAAGCACATTTTTTTTAACTACCTAAAGATGACCACTGTTAGTTGGTTTTGGGTGCTTTTTTCCTTTTTTTTTGGTAGAGACAGAGTCTCACTTTATCACCCTCAGTAGAGTGCCGTGGCGTCACACAGCTCACAGCAACCTCCAACTCCTGGGCTTAGGCAATTCTCTTGCCTCAGCCTCCTGAGTAGCTGGGACTACAGGCGCCTGCCACAACGCCCAGCTATTATTTTTTGTTGTTGCAGTTTGGCCAGGGCCGGGTTTGAACCCGCCACCCTTGGTATATGGGGCTGGCACCCTACCCACTGGGCTACAGGCGCCTTGGTTGCTTTTTTCCTTCCAATCTCTTTTCTGTTAGAACTTCTGAGATGTGTTTGTAACATTGACACATAAAGGCACTTGGCACAGGAGAAATTTATAAGCATGCTGTGCTTTCTTGTCTCTATGCCTTTGCTCCCAGCTCAACTGGGAGCTCATTTTCTACATTTCTGAGATTCCGAATTCCAGATATTCTTCAAGGTTAAGCTCAGGTGTCTTATTTGATTCTTCCTAGAAGGAAGTAATCTATTTTCTCTGTTATTTTTGTGCCACTGTTCCTATGACTCTCTTATGGCGATTACCACTTTCTGCCTTGTATCATAATATTTATACAGTTGAATGTTCTATCAAGTGTAATCTCGCTATGCTGCCCAGGCTGGAGTACAGGGACTATTCCCTGGTGCCAACATAGCACAAGGCAGCCTCGAACACCTGGGCTCGGGTGATCCTCTTGCCTCAGCCTTCCAAGTACTGGGACTACAGGTATGTGCCCCCATGAGTCTAAATTTTGAATGTGGAAATCTCACTTCATCTTTCTATCTTCCATAGTGCCAACATTGGGGCATCACATAGTAAACATTTACAAGTATTTGCAAAAGGGAAGGAAAGAGAAGAAGAAAAAAGGAAGGAAAAGAGAAAGGAAGGAGGAAAGGGATAGAAAAAGGAAGGAAGCAAGGAGTAAAGGAAGAAGGGGGAGGAAGAAAATTGTTACATTATAACTTGCAACGAGCTTTTGAAGACGATGCAAAAGCATTATTCCTGTTTCACAGAAAAGGCCCAGAGTCCAAGGGCTGGTTCATGCTTAGAATTCCATGTGGTAGAATTTTCTCAGAGCAGAAGACTCAGAGTTTGGACATAGCTGTGGGTTGAACTGTATCCTCCCAAATGATATGTTAAGGTCCTAACCTGTGAATGTGACCCTCTTTGGAAAGAGGGTCTTTGTCAATGTAATCAGGTTAAGATGAGGTCATACTGGGTTAGAATGGGCCCTAATCAGATGACTTGTAAAAAGGGGGGGGTATCTGGACAGAGAGATACACAGTTGGAGGATGGACATGTGGAGACTGGAGCGATGCTGTTACAAGCCAAAAGATGCCCTGGACTGCTGGGAACCAAGAATGGAAAAAGTTGGAAAAGGCAAGGAAGGATTTTTCGCCCCCAGATCCTTCAAAGAGAGGATTGCCTTGCTGACACCTTGATTTCATACTTCTAGCCTTTAGGACTGTGAGAGAAAACATTTCTTTTGGTCTAATCCATCTGGTTTGTGCTAATCTGTTATTGCAGCTCAAGGAAGTTAATGAATCATGTTAAAAACTCCTAGTGACAACTTCCTCCTCCTTCCCCCGGAGAACCAAGAGAAGACCTATGGTTTTGGAAGAAGTCAAGATTCCAAGAATAAAGAGAATTCTTACAGAGGGTCAGAGAGAAGAGGGTTGTTTGATGGGTTCAAAGCATTTTAGCACAAGGAAATCCTTCTATTTCCTTAATTTATATTTCAAGGAATTAGGCCTTATGGGAGGTCTTTGAAAAATGTTTTACAAGTTTAATCACCTGATTTCTCCTGTTACTATTCCTAAATGCATGGAACAGCAGTCAGCATCTTGTCAGCACCTAAGTACTTTCTGCAATATGTAATATGACATATTGCAACATGTTCACATATTGATGTGAAAAGCTAAAAAATGTGGTAACCAACAGGATCAAGCTCTTAGAATGAGAATAAGGATTTTCTGGATCATAGCCATTCATTTATCCATTACTATCCCAAGGGTCTTCCTGTATTCTGAGGATTAAGTTATTACTGGGATGCTATTGCCAAAATAAGCAGTCAGACCAAATGCTTCTTCTCACTTCCATGACTCAGGTAACTTAGCTACCGTGGCCCCGAGATAGGGAAATCAATTCTTAGGGTGAAACAACCTGTTGGGGGTTGTAGGAGAGACTACTTGGTAAACGTTATCCTCACTCCCCATGGTGGGAAAAACAAGCCAACAACATAGAGATGCCTTTCTTGAAGTTCCCATTTTAGCCTTTACATGATTTGTGTGATCAGAGATGAAGATGATGATGACAAAGGTAACAAAAACTTCCGTGACTGGAGCAAAAACAATAGCAAAAACTATTCCAGAAAGGATTTTAACCTTGGTGTCTAGCAAGGTCTAATGTACGGTATCAACTCAATGAAAGGTTGCTGAATGAATGGATGAATAAATGAATGATTGGAATTGGATCCCCCACAGCAGTGTCCTTTATTGCTTTGTAACTGAGTTTGTTTCTGTAATTTCTTGGCAGGATGTCTAGAAGTGAGAGAGGCTCTTTGGATACAGCCAAAGTCATTACGTTAGGGTAGTAATGTGTTTTGGTTTTTCCATATTATCTCCTGTCATATCAGGGTGACTGACTCCTTAGCATATTCGTGGGCTAGTATTTGATCCTCGACAAAGATTTCGGGAATACCATGACTATCACTGTCTTCAAAACCAAAGGCAATTTCATTGACTATAGCAATGACTGTGACGTTTTTTGCTTTCAGTTTCTGGTAAGTCCCCAGATTAAGTTCTCATTGGGTTGAAATTATAATATTGCCATTTAGGTATTTCCTGACTTTAGTATTTAATTCTAATTGATTTATTCAGCATATATATTTTCTAGGACCTGTTGTGTGCCAACTACTTCTAAGACACTAAAGACGTCTCAGGGAACAAAATGCCTTAATGGAGCTTGAGTTCCAGTACAGAAGGAGAGATAATAAACAAATAAAAATGTACAATGATGTCAGGTGTTGGTAAAGGCTATCAAAGTGAGAGAGAGATGTCAAGGAAGATTTCTGGTGTATGGATGGGAGAGATGAGCAGAGATATGTTTTCAGGAATAAAATTAAGAGATTGCTTTTAGCTATATTCAATAGGAGATGCCTATTAGACTACTGAGTGTCATTTTTTTCCTGATATCACATTTGTATCCATGTGCATGTGCATGTGTGTAAAATAAAGTGGAAAAAATGAGTTAAAGGAGCACTGGAAAGAGAGTTAGAAAACCAAGTCCAGATGGTAGGATTAAAAAAAATAAAAAGGAAAAGGCCTTGGGGAAGTAACTTAATTTTACTTCTTTTATTTTAAAAAATAAATACTTCATTTACTTCTTTTATTTATTTATTTATTTTTGTTTGTTTGTTTTGAGACAGAGCCTCAAGCTGTCACCCTGGATAGAGTGCCGTGGCATCACAGCTCACAGCAACCTCCAATTCCTGGGCTTAAGTGAGTCTCCTGCCTCCGCCTCCCAAGTACCTGGGACGACAGGCGCCCGCCACAACGCCTGGCCATTTTTTGGTTGCAGCCATCATTGATGTTTGGCAGGTCCAGGCTGGATTCGAACCCACCTCTCAGGTGTATGTGGCTGGTGCCTTAGCCCGTTGAGCCACAGGTGCCAAGCCATTTACTTCTTTTCAATTAAAAAATTATCTTTGTTTGGAGATCATCTTTAAAATACAATTCATCAAGATAATCTGTTTTTACTGTTTTCAAATCCTGTACTTCTAGGTTTGTGGGTTTTAGATCCTTTGAGTAACTGCCAGACAATATTGTTGCCCCAAGAATGTCATCAATACCCTCAGCTTTTCATGAAGGCATGGCTGTTAGGGAAGAGGCGGCAGTGCTTTGTTTGACCCATGCCAGCAATAGCTAGAGCATGATAGACCCATGGTGAAAGGAGCTTTTCATACTGTGCAGATCGAGGTTGGTCTGTCCTCAAGATGTTGTACCGTGGGCCTGTTCTGAGGGAAGCCACCTCTATTGTGTGAGAGGAAGGGTTTAATCTCAGGAGTGGCATCATGCATTTAGGGGAGCACACCTTCCCACCTCCACCAAGACCACTGGCCATGTGGCTGCTCATTTTACCTGGGAAAGCCAGCGGGTTCGTCTCAGTTTTCATATTGCAAGACTGCTTTACGTCGCTTGGCAATCCCGCTAGGCTCTTATAGATCTCTCCCCACCATCACTTCCCCTGTCCAGAGAGCCCCTATTCTCTGCTTACTTTCCTGATTCCTTCTGCCCTGTGTCCTTTGCTGACTTTTCCTTTTCCCCCTCATTCCTCTCTTCATAAGGTTCTGTTCCTGGTGTTTTGTTTCGTCTCTCTTTATTTTCTTCTCTTTTTTTTTTTCCTGTCCCTTTTGAGGCCGTACTATTATTTTTCTGCCTTTGCCCTGTCCATCACTTAGAAAATATTCATTTCTAAATCATCAGCTCTGATATCTCCTAGGAAATATATATATATATTTTTAGAGACAGAGTCTCACTTTGTCACCCTTGGTAGAGTGCCGTGGCGTCACAGTTCACAGCAACCTCTAGCTGTTGGGCTTAGGTGATTCTCTTGCCTCAGCTTCCAGAGTAGCTGGGACTATAGGTGCTCACTACAACGCCCAGCTATTTTTTGTGCAGTTTGGCCAAGGCCAGGTTCGAACCTGCCACCTTTGTTATATGGGGCTGGCTCCCTACTAACTGAGCCACAGGCGCCACCTGGAACTTTATATTTTTAAATGATTATTAGGTATCTCTGTTTGCGTGCCCTTTTGGGTCTTCCACATGGCAGGTCCAAATTGTAGCAAATTGTCTGCTCCCTCCTCTCCCAAACTGTTTTCTTTCCCCTCTTTCTGTATCTTGTTTAATTTTATCATTGAATCATTCAAGTTAGACGTCTCAGCCAGCGTCTTTTCTTCCTTCAGTTTTATTCGTTGTGGCAGTCAGGCTCAAGCTGGCACCTAATTATCCTCACCTCCTGCGTTCACCTCTTTTTATGGGCCCTCCCACAGTGTATCATGGTCAGTCTATGTGACCAGAGAATATACAGGAAGTTGTAGTGTGTGCCTTCTAAGTCTAGGTCATAGGAAAAATCACCACTTCACCATATTTTCTCTTAGGGCACTTACTCTGGGCATAGTCAGCTGTCATGTCACAAGGACGCTTGAGCAGCCCTATGTGAAGGTCCATATGGCAAGGAACTGAAGCCTCTTGCCAGCATTTAGCATTAACTTTCCTGCCATCTATGTAAAACATCTTGAAAGTGTTTCCTCCAGCCCCAATCAAACCTTCAGGTAACTGCAGCCCTGGCCAAATTTTTGACTGAATCCTCATGGCAGATCTTGACAAGACCCAGTAGCTGAGCTTTTTTTGAACTCCTTGATCCATGGAAACTGTGAGATAATACATATACATTATTCTCTTAACCTGATAAAATTTGTGGTAATTTCTTACATGGGAATAGATCGAGACAGACTGTGTTATGGTTATTTCACTTCCAAGAAACACAGTCAACAGCATTCTTTCTGATTCACCTGTCCAAGTTTCAACTCACTTGGCTTATCAGTGTTGCTGGGAGGGTTTCATTTGTTTCTGTCTGCATGGATTTTATGTTTCTTGACATTTGTGTATGTCAAAACTTTCATAATGACCTATGTATGACCATTTTGTTAGTCACTAAATTCTCACTCATATTGAAATCTACATATTTCTTAAGTTTGACTCATTTTCTTTAGCACCACTAATTGCTCTAATTTGGGGCCTTTATCATCTCTTTCCTGGACAATAACAACATCTCCCTATTGGCTTCATTGCTTGTAATTAAATTCCTCTCCTACCCCTAACCCATCTTCCCTCTTGCCATCAGTTACCTTTTTGAAATATAAATCTCATTGTGCTGCTCAGCTGCCGTATCTGTCAGGATAGCCTGCAGTTTTTCTGCAATAATAAAACAACTGAAAAATCAAAGTAGCTAAGGCAACAAAGTTTATTTTCTATTCCTGCTAGAAGTCCACTGTCATTCAGGAGAGCTCTCTCGTTGTAGTCATTCAGGAACTCAGGAAATGCCATTGCGTTAAAATCATTGGCCCACTTGTGTTAAAATCAGGACAATAGGCAACCTTGCCTGGTCCTGATCTGAGTGGAAATGATTTCAATATGATATTGGCCGTGGTTTTGCTATAGATGGCCTCTATAAGTTTAAGAAAAGTCCCTTCTATACCTATTTTCTTAAGTGTTCTGATCATGAAAGGATGCTGGATATTGTCAAAAGCTTTTTGTGCATTGATTGAGAGAATCCTATGATCTTTGTTTTTTGGTTTGTTTATGTGATGTATTACATTTATAGATTTACGTATCTTAAACCAACTTTTAGACCCTGGGATAAAACCCACTTAGTCATGATGCATAATTAGTTTGATATGTTGCTGGATTCTGTTTGCTAAGATCTTATTGAATATATTGAACATTAATTTGTTAAATCTAGTCTAAACTTGCCCTTTAAATAATGAAATGAACAAAAGATCAACCTCATTTAACACTAAAAAGGTAATTAAAAATTTGAAATTATGAAAAAGGTGTGGGGGTTGTTTTAAAAATTATTTTTAATGTAATACCATTAAAGTTTGTTAACAGAGTATTATCTAAATAGAAAACAAAACAGCATTGTGCTTTAAATGCTATTTTTCATTTAATAGCAACTATTTTAATAAACATTCATT
Organism: Perodicticus potto; assembly: GCA_963574655.1. NCBI lineage: Eukaryota > Metazoa > Chordata > Mammalia > Primates > Lorisidae > Perodicticus > Perodicticus potto. The sequence continues at coordinate 33,185 of CAUYRH010025923.1, forward strand.
AATGTTTATTAAAAGGTTTGGGAGTATTAAAATAAAAGTACAAGACACAGTAAATAAACATGTAACCACACAGCCAGTATCTAACACAATGTTTATGGAAATGCTTCTAGTTTTCTACCCATTTTCCATTATTAATAAATAGTCCTCATATGACCCTGAGAAACAAATATGCAAGTCATATGAGGGTGTCCCTTATTCACAAAAGGCAAAACATCACAGATAAAATTTTATTAACTTTTTCTATTTTCCTTTTACCTTTCTTACTACTGGGATTTCAGATGTGGTATCCAGAAATGCAAGATGAAAGCTTCAAAGAATAATAGCAGAACAGTATGTAGAAAGAACCTCAATTTCTCAGCACTACTGAGTAGTGTCAGAGCTTACATTTTTATTTCTGGAATCTCTGTGGGTCATATTCTGTTATGTGTGGCAGAATAAAACACAAAGATGTTAGCATGAAATTTACGTGTGACTTAATGGTGACCATCATTACACTGTATGAACTATTGTTCCATAAGTTGCTGAAAAATAGAAGAACAGAAAAAAATAAATATTGGAATGAATAAGCCAAGATTATTATTGATGATGAATTTCACCAGGAAAATAATACTTTCAATTGAAGATTTACTTGCATTGGTAAATATAAGCAAAACTAAAAATAAGGGATGATTTCTTGAAAAAGATAAGAATGAATATTAGTTTTTAGTTCCCTGGAATTGGATTAGGGAAATATCCAAAGAGAATAAAAATGAGGAAGCACAATCATAAACAGTAAAACAATGCTAAACCATCACAAAAACTCTACAATCACTGAAACTAACAAATAGAACAAGAACACAAATGACTGTGTGGCAAACTCAACTGATCCACATTTAATAAGTATCACATTTGTAACACAGAGTTATATGTTGACATGGAGAGTATGACAGGAAAGATCTGGATGAGTAGGAAAAATGTTCAGAGAGAGATAACATTTCCTTATAGTGATAAAATTTTTTCTACGCAATAGACATGGAAGTGTTTGAAATGGGAACCATTACTGCCAGATGGGAGAGTGATAATTACTCAGTAGGAGAGAAGTGGTAATAAAAACTAGAGAAAAAGAACTAATTGAATACCTTAAAAAGTTATTACTGAAGAATATTTATAAAATATAAGAGAATATAAAATGAATTTCTTACAACTTTTTAAACTAAAAACATTACAGGAGTATAGAAATATCTGAGTTTCTGACATAAGAAATATACCAAATATATGTACATATTGATAAATTCTTAACATATATGAAGAAATTGAATTCTTCCTATAAATTGAAGAATTTACCATGTTCACAATAGGGTGTCCTGTTTCTTCTCTTAAGTAAATATTAACCACAAAACTTAAAGATCTATTTAAGTACTAGTGATAAACTGGAGATAAGGCAGAACATTTTGGGGGTTAATGTCAAAATTTCCAAGGGCATACATTTCAAAAATCACTGTGTTCAAACATAAATAAGCATACTGCCTACAAATCTTCATTGTCCAGATTATCTATCTCAATTAATACTACCATGACCTTCTCAATAACAAATATTGCTATCATTCTTAATTAATTTGCTTACATACTCTGAACCAATAAGTCACTATAATATGTCAAATGTTTAATTTTAATATCACTTGAGTTTATATTGTAATTTTCCTTTCATTGCCTTTCTCTTTGCTCGTATCTCATTTTGTGTAGTGTAACTGCTACATAAAACTTTTTTCATCTAGGACCTCCCTTTAAATGCTTCTCTTCTCTGCTGATGCATTTTACTTGGCAAACTATAAAACTGTTCTTATCCCTTCCCAGCTGAATTGATAGCTATGATAGTTTATTTAGAACAATAATTATTTAGGTTTATACTCTATTTAACCTACAACTCTGGCTGACATCTTAACTGACAATATATTAAACAGCCACAGATATTGAAAATTTCCAACTATCTCAAAGTTGATTCATAGAAGATGTAGGCTTCTCTGTAGCTAAGGGAGGATGCGTTTAAAAGAAGAAATAAGGTGATCAACTACTGCAGTTGACAGGTAACTTTCTTTACCAAAAAGAAACAGCAAAATGCATTTTCAAAACTATTTGCTACAGTATCCATATTGCCTTCTCTAACTGTCTGAAGAAAAAAATGATACTGGTATGGAAATAAAAATTTCCAGAATCCTCAACAATTCTGTAAATAATTTGTTTATTTTTTATACTTTATCTGTCTTAGTAATATACACATTTTGTTTCTGCTCTATTCCGCAGTGCTTCTCTTCTGTGCTATCATCACTATTAGTAGAAAACACAAATCGAGGGGGTGGAAAAATCTCGTGAAGTACTCCCAGCATTTTATTTAGCTATCTTTCCTTTAGAGATGAAAATTATGAGACCTTACGTATTATACTGATTGCCCCATATCTAAAATCCACCAGTGTAGTGTGTTACTCAAGTAAGATAATGACAATGCCACAGTATATTAAATGTCAAAATAGGAGTGCAAACTTGGCTTACTGGAATTATAGTCATAATCCATTTTTGACTCTTGTCTAGAAAACTGCATGCATAATTTAACATATTCAAGTTTACTTACATATGCAATAAATCTTTATATTTATCACTAATGGTATTTTGTTTCCATTAACATACATACTTTTACTTCTGAAGTCTTCTGCAGACGACATTAGTTAAGATATGTTTGCTTTAGTGATACATAAGTTGAATAAACTTGGATGAGCTTCATAGGTAGGTTAGAATATTCATAAAGAAATTATGAATTTTTCTATACGAATGAAAAGATCATTTTTATTACTAAATGTCCAGATTAACACGTAAATGTTTATGAGTAATTTTTGGATGTAAAAGACTAGACATAAGAGGATGAACTTACTATACAATCTCTGGTCTTCTGTCCCTATCAGATGAGGCTGTCTTCTCACAGAAGACAGACAAGGGGCCAATCATTGATACTTTCTCTTACGTTGTTCAAATAATTGGATTACCCCTGAGTGTTAAGCAAAGTGTTTTATGGTACCTGTGCATACACACACGCAAGACTGTGCAAATCTCTGCATATTGGTAAAAGTGTATGTATCAATCTTTTTGCACTTAGAGCAAAATAGGACAATTCCTTAAACATAAAAGTTTGCACACAGATTTCCTCCTCTTACTTCTTCACTTTTATTAATATGGGGATAAATACCTAAAATATAGGGATAGACTAACAAATCAGTGTTTTAATCAGAAAATGCAACCAGTCCTGTGTTGATTCAGAAAAATTTAAGAAAAAATGCATTGTAACAATGAGAAATTCATTGATACAAATAATTGATTTGAATGCACAAAACATCAACAATTACAACCCTTAAAAGAATAAGAACATATCCTATATCTCTGCTAGCAAAATAATTTTAATTTTGTTGAAGCCTTTAATTTCTATTTCAGTCATTGTTGTTTTTGTTGGTTTTTAAAAATTTTTTATAGAAATCTATTCTCTATTTTATTTTATTTTTTTGAGAGAACCTCACTCTGTCTCCCTAAGTAGAGTGCAGTAGCATTATCACAGCTCACTGCAACTTCAAATTCCTGGGCTCAAATGATCCTCCTGCCTCAGCCTCCAAAGAGGCTGGGACTACAGGTGCCTGCCACAATGCCCGGCTAATTTTTTTTTCTATTTTTAATAGATATGGGGTCTTGCTCTTGCTCAGAGGGGTCTCAAACTCCTAACCTTGAGTAATCCTCTCACCTCGCCCTCCCAAAGTGCTGGAATTACAGCTGTGAGCCATTACACCAGCTCAAAATCTATTTTTATAACATTTTTCTAAAAATTGCAATAATAACCCAGAAAACATGAATAATTGGAAATTTTAACATGAAGAAAATTTATGCTCATGTAAACAATGTTTTTCTGTGTATGATATTACTCAGAATAATCAAATAAATAATCAAATAGAGTACATAAATACTACAATTTTTACAAACTAGAAACATATGGCACTTTTTGAAGTTTTACAGATACATTTTACAAATTTATATATGTAAATTTTAAATACATAGAATAAACATGGCATTCATAAACAGCTAGAACAGTTACAATTAAAGAAAAAAATTGCAAAACAGCCAAAATAAAGGGTAAAAGTATAATTACATAAAAGAATATAAAATTCAAGAAAACATTACCTTGACTTGGTGCCTTTGGCTAAAGCTGGCTAAAGCAGCTAAGGTGCCAGCCACAAACACCTGAGCTGGCAGGTTCAAATCTAGCCCGGGCCCGCCAAAACAATAATGACGGCTGAAATCAAAAAATAGCCAGACGTTGTGGTGGGCGCCTGTAGTCCCAGCTACTTGGGAGGCTGAGGCAAGAGAATCACTTAAGCCCAGGAGTTGGAGGTTGCTGTGAGTTGCAATGCCTATGCACTCTACCCAGGGTGACAGCTTGAGGCTCTGTCTCAAAAAAAAAAAAAAAAAGAAAACATTACCTCAAACATGATTTACTATTAGTAGTACTAAATATACACTGACCTCATGAGAGGGAAGCATTTCCATGTATTGAACTAATGAACAAAGAATAAAATTAAAGCAAAAAATTTTTTATTGAATAAAAATAGTAAACCCTGTAAGTGTTGCTTTTAAGCAAATAGAAACATAAAAAATGATAAAACGTTTATTAGAAATATAAAAATAAAAGTATTAAATTATATAACATATATAAATTACTTAATATATCACATTTTTATAAGTCCTTCCATGAACACTTTCAAGGAAAGAAAGTGTCACAAGAAGTAGTCACACAAATGAATCAATGCACAAGATAAACATATATATGAAATTTATATTACTCATTTGAAATATAGTTTATTTCTATTTGTTTTTAATCTTATATGTCCCCTCTCCATTGCTGAGAATTTTACTGTGTGTATATATGTATTACAAGTATCTCGATCTATCTACCTGTCCCCTATCTGAAATGCTAGCCTGCTTCTAAACATATGAACCATAAAATATATCCAACTCAAGATATACTACCCTCTCTTTGTTTTTTCTATTCTATAGGAGACATCTTATGGATTTTTTACTTATCTTTTTCATATTCCTTTTGCATAAATGATCAGATACAGGTTTATACATTTTTCTGATACACAGTATTGTGGATTGACTTTTGCCACCCCCACCTCAATTCATATGCTGAAATCCTAACTCTAAGTACCTCAGAATGTAAATACATTTGGAAATAGGGTCTTTAATAAAGTAATTAAAGTTAGATGAGGTCATATGGATGGATCTTCATTTAATCTGACTGGTGTCCTTATGTAAACAAGAAAATTTTGACAAAGAGACATTTGGGAAGGCAAGCACAGAAGGAAAAAGACCATGTGAGGGGACAGCAAGAATACAGCCACCTGTAAGCTTAGAAGAGAAGCCTGAAGAGGAGCCACAACTGCCACACCTTGATATCAGATAGTCTTTTTAGAACGTTAAGAGCATACATTTCTGTCATTTAAGCCACACAGCCTATGGCATTGCTAGCAAACTAATCCATATTAATTATTAAGCCATTATTACATGTCTATGATCAGAGATTGTCATTTAAATTTACACCTAAGAATAATTATCAGGGCTCATTTAATTATGAACCTTTGAAAGTTATCTAAACATTACAAATAAAATAATTACTAAATGACATTATACTCAGTAGACTAATCATTTTATATAGTTTTATTAAACTAGTTTGCATGAATAATCATGAAATGCTTATGACCTTCTGTGCTAATTGGTTCTAGAAACTCCATTTGGAAAAACAGGCTGACAGGCAATAGCAAATAACTGGAAAGCCTCTGCATTTGTCGTAGTCTTCATCTTCATGTTACCACCTCTGACCTAACCTCTGCTAGAAGCTCACAAAGTATTTTCTTTTGTAGTTTTTAGATCAAAATCTTATAAAAATCATATCAGTAAGTGCTTAGCCACTGTGTCACATGGTGGGGTACAGAAAAGAAGCAAAATGAGTGACAAGCAGGAGGAGAGCCCATGGCTCTGAATTTTCTGAAAAAAACAACAACACAGATATAGTGCTGGCTTTATCAAGTCTATCAAACAATGCAAGAAGCAATATGTTTACCATTTAGAAGAGTCAAGTAATGGATGTGAAAGTGAATAAAAGTGCCATATTTCTTCAACATAGTTGCATAAATTGTACCAACCGCTGACCTAAAAGAAAGCCTGTCTTTTGCTTCCAACAGAGCAAGGTATGATTGAAGCAGTTTAATAGGGAAGATTATTTTCTATTTTCTATAGTGTTATTCAGCTCAATTTCAGTACTTGCTGGACTTTCAAATATCAAGTGTGTGTCATCATGTTAATAGTCAACTTACTAGTCAAATGGGGACTGAGAAAAAATATCTCTACAAACAAAGGGGGTTCAAAAGTAAAGGGGAAATTACATGGAATGTCTGAAGTCTCCAAAAGTGAAAAGAGGATTTTCAAAGAATGGAAGAAACATCTGTGGCTTTGCTTCAGAGATTAGAGGATCCCAGGAGTAATCTGCTAATTTCCAACCCCATAGTTTTTTGTTATATTTGTTTTTGTTATTGTTTTGTTTGTTTGTTTTGGTCTGTCTTTGACCATGCCCAAAGGAGGGCATGGTCAAATTGGATAATGTGAAGAGTTTAATGAAGGGGCTCTCTTGAAAGATTTGAGGACTGTTTAGCCAAAATACAAGGGGCAAGATCAGGGAATGGGAGTTTGCAACAACTTCTCTTTAGAAATGGGCCAGTGGAAAGGAGAGTAATTAGTGAAACTGGAAGACAGGTTCAAGCATAAAGGTTCCTTGGCAGGAGCTGTGAAGTCTATGGTAATACATTCAATAGAAAACTGAAGGGCTAATTTCTCTGACCTCTTGCTTCTCCCTTCCTTAGATCTCCTGCTAAAGCTCACCACTCAATAAACCCACCTAGATGTCAAGTGACATAAAGGTTAATTTTACCTGTCAATTACATTGGGCAATAGTACCGTTCAAGGTCAATTATCTTTTAGATGTTTCTATGAGGGCAGTTTTTAAAAATGTGATTAACATTTTAATCAGTAGACCTTGGGTAAAGCAGATTGCCTTTCTTATTGTGATAGACTCCATCCAACCAGTGGAAGACCATAAAAAAATAAAGACTGAAGTTTCCCTAGGAGGAAAGAATTCATCATCCAGACTGCCTTTGACATAAATTTGCAGCCTCAACTCTTGCCAGAATTCTCAGCCTGTTGGCCATCCTTGCAGATTTTGAATTTGCCAGCCACCACAATGACATTGTTTCTCTCGATGGATGGATGGATATATAGATAGACAGGCTTCCTATTTGTTCTATTTCTGTAGTGAACTGTGACTCATAGAGACAGGGAATCAGGTGAATAGTCCATGCACGTCAGCCTCCTGAAAACAGAATAGAGAAGGGGAAAGCTTGGATTAGTTGAAAATTTTCAGCATGATCACCAACCAAACTCTTACATGCAATATTTATATACATGTTTTTTCATGTAGATACAGTAGTCTCTCCCTATCTGTGAGGAATAAGTTCTACGGCCTCCAGTAGTTTCCTAAAACAATGGGTAGTATTGAGTTTTCTGTACATTTTTTCATATATTTACATATACACACAAACACACACAAAATAAAGTAAAATTTATAAATTAGATAAAGAAGGAGATTTGTGGTAATAATTGATGATGAAATAGAACAATTGTGACAATAAATCAGATCTATTGCAGTAGTATGATATAATAACAGTTATAAGGATGTGAATCTTTTCTATTTTCTCTTTCTCTCTCCCTCTCTCTCTCAAAGGTGGCAGACCACTTGCAACTAAAACCAAGGAAAGTAAAACAACAAAAAAAGCGGGGTTGCATAAAATTGGGAATGATGAGAAGAGTTTGAGGGGTGGTGCCTGTGGCTCAGTGAGTAGGGCACCAGCCCCATATACTGAGGGCGGCAGGTTCGAACCCAGCCTCAGCCAAACTGTAACAAAAAAATAGCGGGGTGTTGTGGCAGGTGTCTGTAGTCCCAGCTACTTGGGAGGCTGAGCAAGAGAATCACCTAAGCCCAAGAGCTGGAGGTTGCTGTGAGCTGTGATGCCACAGCACTCTACCGAGGGTGACAAAGTGAGATGCTGTCTCTAAAAAAAAAAAAAAACAAGAAAAGAGCTTGAAACTTTTCAGGGAATATTTGAAGAATAATCACAATTTTTCAAAGTTACCGGAATGACAGTAAGTAAATTCTGGCCTTAGATGAGGCTACCTTCTACCATGTTAATGTAAGTGCCAAAGTTAAACCTAATTATTTAGAGCAATGAAAAACCAGCAACATCAACGATGGGGGAAATTGTTAGAAACGTAAATTCTCTGGCATAACTCCAGATGCACAGAATCAGAAATTCTGGTGTTAAGGCTTCACGATGTATATTTTAGTCAAGTCTCTGTGTAATAATGATGCATTCTAAAGTTTTAAAATCATGTTTAATTAGTAAAACTGGAAATAAAATATATTTCAGCATAGTGCTAACTGTATTTATTGCTTTAGTTCATGACTATACCAGAAATCGAGATCATCGTGCCATTTAAGTGTAGTCTATTGATGGACATTTTTAACAAAAGACAAGTAACAAACTTGAATTGGGGTTACTGGCGCTCCACTATTCCAACTCTATCAGTAGAGAAGGCACAAAAGCCATTGGAAATACATGAATATGAGACATTACCAATAATCCAATAATTTTTTAAAATAATACTCACCCATGGGGAGAAAGAAAAAGCACCGCTAACCTTCTGGGGAGGGAAATGGCAGTGCAATGTGGAGACCGCGAATACTAGTGTCTATTTAGTCAGAAACTATTAGACAGTACCAATCAAAAATAGCTTTTGAAAATGACTCTCCAGGCTCAGGGTATGAAAATGCTGGATGTGGCATGCAGCCAATGGAGGTGGTCAGTTCCAGGCAATGGCACTGAGGCTGTCTGCTTTAGGGCAAATACCCTTTTATAACAAGATCCATAGGAAATGGCATCTTTTTTTTTTTTTTTTTTTGTAGAGACAGAGTCTCACTTTATCGCCCTCGGCAGAGTGCTGTGGCGTCACACAGCTCATAGCAACCTCCAACTCCTGGGCTTGGGCGATTTTCTTGCCTCAGCCTCCCGAGTAGCTGGGACTACAGGCCCTGCCACAACGCCCGGCTAGTTTTTTGTTGCAATTTGTTTCAGGCCGGGTTTGAACCTGCCCCTCAGTATATGGGGCCGGCGCCTTACAGACTGAGCCACAGGCGCTGCCCACAAATACCCTTTTAAAGCCACCTGAAAGGCATAAAGAAGCCCGGGTCACCTGCCACTCCCCACAGGTAAATATTAACTGCCAATGTGGCTGATACCATCAAGAGAAAGGCACTAATGGAAAAAATAATTAGATAATTGAAGATTATAACCCCTGTCAAAAAGGAAGGAGAGAAGCTGAATAGACTTATAACAGATGAAAGGAAGCTATTGAGGGCATGGAGTTAGTACTTTCCACTATGAAAACTCATACAGAAACACCAAGTGCAAAAAATAACATTTAAAATAAAGATCTCAAATATGGGATGAAACCAAAAATAAGTTAGAGAGCTTTTGAGTAACACTTTTTTTTTTCACAGACAATGATAAAGAGATCTGAAATATAAAAGCAAATTTAAAACATGTGAAATGTAGAAATAGAAGTGCCAATATCTGTATGGTAAAGTTCATAGTTAAATGTTTGAGATGGAAATTTCTATTCTTAGGCTGTCAGAGAATTTTTCATTGGACCGAGACTGCAGACAGCTCACAACGATGATGAAATTGGACTCCAAAAAAAATATCCGAAGCCATTGAAGAGAAACCATACGGAGGAGAAATAATATAGTCTAATTCAGGTTCCCAAGATCATCCAGCATGCCGACACTAGAAATAGAAACGAGTCCATCCGAGATCACCCAGCCCTGAGGCGGCCCAAAGCAGAGTTACATATCTAAAACTACTAAATTGTGGGGGAAACACAGTGGAGTTGTTATATGTCACTGTTTTGTAGTAGTCTGGTAAGCAGCAAATAGAGATACATAAGGAAAATCACAAGTAGCCTTATCCATACTGGAAATCCTATATTATGTTTTGTTTTGTTTTTTTCCATTATTGTAGAAGAATCACAGTTCCTACACATCCTTGCCAACAATTAAAGTCAAACCTTTTAATGTTAGTAATTCAAATTATGTGCACTAATATTTCACTGTGACTTAACTTTATATTTCCATAAAAACTAATGATATTGAGCAATTTCTGGTATCATTCTGTATTTTTTGGTAAAGTGTAATAATTTGAATAAGGTTGTTGTTCTCTTATACTGGGTTTTGAGAGCTTTTTGTATGCTGTTTATGAGATTTCTAACTTGCAAATACATGGTATTTTTACTCAATCTATGGTTTGTATTTTCATTCTCTTCAGAGTCTGACTTGAAATGGAGAAGACATTAATTGACAAATTCCAGTTTGTCAATATATCACTTTATGAATTGTCCTTTCATGGTTATTTATATCCAAGACATTTTAGTCTATTCCATAATCATGATAGTTAAGACACTGGCTCGGCTGAGGTAAGCAAGTGACCAAAAGGCCATAGCTTAGGTGGAAAACAAAATCTCTAAATCTTGGGACCCCTTTTACTGCTACTAAAGTATAATAATCATTTTGAGGGCAAAGGTTTTGTCTGATTATCTTCTTTCCGTACTCCCAGTTTCTGGCACTTACTAGGGACACAACTAGTATTTGTCAAATGAAAGACCACAATGAAACATAATATTCTTATTTTACACAGCAAGTGACAGGTACCTATAGGATGTAAACATCATGGAACTCTTCATGCATGAGGTTTAGATCATTGTGCAGAAAGACATTAATAGATATACTATTTGTAGAAAGAAATATATTTGTGTATTCATGACGATAATGTGATTAAGGAGTCAAAGTAATTTCAATTTCCTTCTTTATACTCCTCGATTTCTAATTTTTGAGATATTCATCCATTACTTAAATAATTAAGAAAAGAAAAGCAATAGAGGTCTATTCTACTCTATAGAGTCTATAGACTAGGGAAATTGAGTCGAACTCACTTCCTTTTAATGCTGAATTCAATGCATTATATTCCTAAAATCATCAGATTTATACAATGCCTTATATAGAACTAGATGCAGAAAATAAGAAAACGAATATTGGTCCCTTATGTTGTTTCAATGAAGAAAGTCATGTATGTCCTTGTATTTTAATAGTCACAACTGAATATCATAAATGGACCTTTAAATATTTAACTAGAAACAATAAAATGTTCTCTGTTCAGATCAAGAGAGTTGTCTCCAGAGTATCACAATGCATTACAAAATGTCTTTTTTTTTAAAGGGAAAATCCCTAGACTCTTAAATGCACACTGCCTCGATAGATGCTATTATTTTGTGCCTAGATGTGCTATAAAATACTTTCCGTGCACTAGGAATGCAATAAAATGACTAGTTT
>CAUYRH010025924.1:0-15314 GCA_963574655.1 Perodicticus potto
ACGGCCCGCGGGCCACATGCATTGGTGTGAATTGTATTTGTTCCTGTTTTGTTTTTCACTTCAAAATAAGATATGTGCAGTGTGCATAGGAATTTGTTCATAGTTTTTATTTTTAAACTATAGTCCAGCCCTCCAGTGGTCGGAGGGACAGTGACAGTGGGCCCCTGTTTAAAAAGTTTGAGGACGCCTGCTATAGAGGTTCTACTATAATTTGTATAATCAGGTACACTCACTGTGAAACATTATGGGGTGACTTCTAAAGGCAGGTGTCTTGTGTCACTGCTCAACACTCAGGCATTCTGGAAACACTGAAGGGCATAGCTCTAGTGGTGAGCTACCTTGTTGAAAATGAGTAAAGTGACCAGGCACGGTGACTCAACGCCTGTAATCCTACCACTCTGGGAGGTCGAGGTGGGTGGATTGCCTGAGGTCATGGGTTCGAGACAAGCCTGAGCAAGAGTGAGACTCCCGTCTTTTAAAAAATAGCCGGGCATTGTGGCAGGCACCTGTAGTCCTAGCTATTCAGGAGGCTGAGGTGATAGAGGTTGCTGTGAGCTATGATGCCACAGCACACTGCCAAGGAAGACAAAGTGAGACTCTGTCTCAAAAAAAAGAAAATGAGGCGGTGCCCATAGCTCAGTGGGTAGGGTGCTGACCACATACCCTGAGGCTGGCAGGTTCAAACCTAGCCTGGGCCAGTTAAAACAACAATGATGACAACAAAATAGCTGCATGTTGCAGCGGGTGCCTGTAGTCCCAGCTACTTGGGAGGCTGAGGCAAGAGAATCGCTTAAGCCCAAGAGTAGAGGTTGTTGTGAGCTATGACGCCATGGTACTCTACCCAGGGTGACAGCTTGAGACTGTCTCAAAAAAAGAAAACAATGAGTAAAGTGGAAGGAGGGAGGAAGGGATGTTAAGAGTATATGGCACACCTCCTGAGTGAGGGGCTCAGTTACAACTTGGACTCTACCTAACAGACGCACACATATACTTTTTCTTCCTGGGGAGAGAAAGATTTTAACTTTCTAGTTATTAAAGGAAGACATTTTTTATTGCTGGCAGTAATTTATTTCAGTTAAATAGCTTGTCCTTTATTTCTGAGACATTTTTCTTTCTTAAGTTGTGGGTTTGGTTTGTTTCCCATGTGCTCTAGCCCCACCTCCTTTCCCTCCTCTTCCCTCAAATGTTTGAGGGCATTTGCTGGTGTAGCATCCTCCAGGCCCATTCTGGGCCTTTTTATCAGTACACCTTCTTTGGAATACTGTCTAGGACAGTGACTTAGGTCCCATATTCCTGACTAACCATTTTTACTCTGTTCTACAGCTTTGACAATTATTCTGCCAATGTTATGGTAGATGGAAAACCAGTGAACCTGGGCTTATGGGATACAGCTGGACAAGAAGATTATGACAGATTACGCCCTCTGTCCTATCCACAAACAGTAAGGATTGCAACTAATATCTAATGTGTCTTTTAGTATATACAATTGTTGAACTTTTAATTAATGATATCACTGTCAGATTGGTTATACATGTATTACTATCATTTGGGTATATCATATAATAGCAAATGCAGTTAAATTGGTTTGGTAGCAAATGTCCCCCTAGACCAGTGGTTCTCAACCTTCCGAATGCTGTGGCCCTTTATTTTTTTTTTTTTTTATTTTTTTTTTTTGAGACAGAGCCTCAAGCTGTCACCCTGGATAGAGTGCTGTGGCATCACAGCTCACAACAACCTCCAGTTCCTGGGCTCAAGCGAGTCTCCTGCCTCCGCCTCCCAAGTAGCTGGGACTACAGGCGCCCACCACAACGCCCGGCCATTTTTTGGTTGCAGCCATTGTTGTTTGGCGGGCCGGGCTGGATTCGAACCCGCCAGCTCAGGTGTACGTGGCTGGCGCCTTAGCCCGCTGAGCCGAGTGCTGTGGCCCTTTAATACAGTTCCTGTGGGTCATGACCCACAGGTTGAGAACTGCTGCCCTAGATGCAAACCAGGGTTTTTATTTTTTGAACCATCACTGGTTATTCTGGTGCTGTGCGTTTTACGTTCTTCCATTCTTCCAGTTAGTTTTAGGACAACCATATGAAAGGTAGGGGGTTTTGGTTTGTTTTTGGCAAACTAGTTTTTAGCAGCAATTAGTTTGAAGATGGCTTGCTTTGTGACAGTTTCATACCACAGAATAAAATTAAGCAGTTAAGATTAAAGTTTCTGGCTCGGCGCCTGTGGCTCGGCTAAGGCCTCAGCCACGTATACCTGAGCTGGCGGGTTCAAATCCAGCCCAGGCCCGCCAAACAACAATGACGACTGCAACCAAAAAATGGCCGGGCGTTGTGGCGGGCGCCTATAGTCTCAGCTACTTGGGAGACGGAGGCAGGAGACTCACTTGAGCCCAGGAATTGGAGGTTGCTGTGAGCTGTATGCCACAGCACTCTATCCAGGGTGACAGCTTGAGGCTCTGTCTCAAGAAAAAAAAAAAAGATTAAAGTTTCTTTGAGCCAAGTTAGTGGCTAAGTGAGGTAGCTCATGCCTATAATGCTAGTACTCAGGAGGACAACGCGGCTGGATTGCTTGAGCTCAGGAGTTGGAGCAAGAGCAAGACCCCCGTCTCTACTAAAAGAAACTAGCTGAGTGTAGTGGCACATGCATGTAGTTCCAGCTACTCAAGAGACTGAGGCAGGAGGATTGCTCAAGGTCAAGAATTTGAGGTTGCTTTGAGCTATGACCCCACAGCACTCTACTCAGGGTGAAAGTGAGACTATCTCAAAAAAAGAGAAAACCAAGTTAGTAACTAATCTTATGAGTTTAATACATTTTTTCCATAAAATGGATAGTTTTCTCTGGCTTTAGTGTCTAATTCTTTTCAATGTAGATTGAGGTTTCAGTTTTATAAAATGTGTCCACTGTATCCAATCAGAAGAAAACTTTTAGTTTTGCTTCTGTATCAGATAACAATAAATGATTTATCAAAGCTTATTAGAACAGTAGCTGGCAAAGAATGATTAGAAGCTACTTTTCTTTAATAGTTGTCTTAAATGTGTGTCATCTGTTTGTCTTGTTACATAGTCTTCATTTTTAAAAGTATTGTTTCAGAGACAGTGATTAACTAATTGGAGCAAAACTTAAATAAGCAGGAGAAACAACAGCAGATTGCTTGTGTTTAAATCCTGATCCTCTCACTTTCTATCTCACTTCCTACCTTCTTCTCACTGTGTACCTTTAGGCAAGTTTCTTCATCTTCCTAAGTCTTTACCTGTTTGCTCATAGGACTAGGTGAGTTAATACACACACTGCACATACATTAGTCCCTGGCACATCATAGACACTCATTGTTACCTGATATTAGGCTTTGTCCTTGTTCTTATTTATATGTATTCATCAGTCTAGAAAGCTTGGCAGTTTACCTTGTGCCCAAATGAGTGAAAGTTGCTGTGGATGCTCTTAGTAAACCTGGGCTGGGCAGAGGACCTTGGGGTCGGGGTCAGAGTCAGAGATATCCTAGAGAAAGGCAAGCTTTGAGCACTGATTGATGGGGCAGCCTTTGATTGGTTTAACCTTTACTTTCTTTTAGGACATAGTATGGATGGAAATAACTAACCAGTTCTAGTCTACCAAAAAAAAATTTTTTTTTTAACGTGAACTTATTTAGTAATGGTGGTTTTAAACTTTTGAATATACTTTTTTTTTTCAATTTTTTACATATACATGTGTTGTTTAGATTTCCACTTCTTGCCTTCACAGAATTAAAAAGGCTTAAAATTTAGTAACAATAACAATGTTTAAGATAGGACTAGAAACAAAAACTTTGTAAAGGAATGAACGAAGATAAATACATTCAGAAAAGAAATCAGAAGATTGCTGCATCGAAATATTAAGCAATAATAATAATGCAAAGAAAGTAACATTCACATTGTCAGATAAGAGTATGTCTTTTATAGAATGCTTTGACTCTGAGGTTCAGTATTGAATATACTTTTTCCCTGCAGTCATCGCTGTCTTGTATGTTTGTTTCCACTGAAAAGTATTGCCAAATGGTTGCTGTGAGCGTTCTATTTTTGTTAATTGTCTTTTAGTTGAATTCTAGTTAACAGTCCTAACTAAAGAAGTTTGAATATAACAATGTAAAATGGGAAGTTTGAATTGGGTGGTTTCTCAGTAATCTGCAACTAAAAATTAACAAATTATTGACTGGCAGTTTACACAGAAGCTATCCCATGTCACTGGCTAATATTCCATAATTGAGTATGAAAGTGAAACAATCTAAATAAACTTCAGTATACTTTATTTATACCTAAAAAAGTGAAATGAAACTTTGTACATATCTTCCATATAACTTTTAATAACTTAATTCTGTAATGTCTGTCTTCATTAGATGTAGCTTGTGAATTATCACTAAGATGAAAAAAATGTAAGGATTTGTTTGAATATCATTTTGGTCATAGTTTTAGGAAATATTGGTTTTCTTTTCTTTTCTTTTCTTTTTTTTTTTTTAGAGACAGAGTCTCATTGCATTTTGTCACCCTTGGTAGAGTGCTGTAGCATCACAGCTTACAGCATACTCCAGCTCTTGAGCTCAGGTGATTCTGCAGCCTCAGCCTCCCGAGTAGCTGGGATGACAGGTGCCTGCCACAATGTCTGGCTATTTTTTTGTTGTAGTTTGGCCCGGGCCCGTTGGAACCCTCTACTTTTGGTATATGGGGTCAGCGCCCTACTCACTGAACCACAGGCACCGCCCAGAAATACTGGTTTTCTTTCTTTCTTTCTTTTTTTTTTTTTTTGCAGTTTTTGGCCAGGGCTGGGTTTGAACCTGCTGCCTCTGGCATATGGGGCCGGCGCCCTACCCCTTTGAGCCACAGGCACCGCCCCTTTTCTTTCTTTCTTTCTTTTTTTTTTTTTTTTTTGAGACAGAGCCTCAAGCTGTAGCCCTGGGTAGAGTGCTATGGCATCACAGCTCACAGGAACCTTCAACTCCTGGGCTCAAGCGATTCTCCTGCCTCCGCCTCCCAAGTAGCTGGGATTACAGGCGTCCGCCACAATGCCCGGCCATTTTTTGGTTGTAGCCATCATTGTTTTTTGGCAGACCCGGGCTGGATTCGAACCTGCCAGCTCAGGTGTATGTGGCTGGTGCCTTAGCCGCTTGAGCCATAGGTGTTAAGCCTTTTTTTTTTTTTTTTTTGAGACAGTTTCTCACTATGTTGCCCTCAGTAGAGTGCCATGGTGTCACAGCTTACAGCAACCTCAAACTCTTGGGCTTAAGCGATTCTCTTGCCTCAGCCTCCCAAGGAGCTGGGACTACATGTGCCTGCCACAACGCCTGGCTATTTTTTGTTGCAGTTGGTTAGCTGGCCTCGGCCAGGTTCGAACCCGCCACCTTTGGTGTATGTGGCTGGTGCCATAACTACTGTGCTATGGGCGCCAAGCCAAAATACTGGTTGTCAAACAAAGGGTCTGTTGACCAGTAATCGCCCCAGTGTGATTTTTTTTTTTGTTTGTCCTATCAATATCAATAAATTGAGAAACTTGTTTATATCACCAGAGGTAACTTCTATCCTTGGTAAAGTTTTAGCAGAGTTTTTATAAAATTGTTCCATTTGATGGTGGTATAAATTGGTTTAAGAAACAGCTAAATCAAAAAAAGCATTATCAAAAATAAATCTAGGCGGTGCCTGTGGCCAAAAGGAGTAGGGTGCCGGACCCATATGCCAGAGATGGCAGGTTCAAACCCAGCCCTGGCCAAAAACCGCAAAAAAAAAAAAAAAAAAGTAAGTCTAGGCTGGGCGCAGTGGCTCACACCTGTAATCCTAGCTCTCTGGGAGACTGAGGTGGGTGGATTGCCTAAGCTTACAAGTTCCAGAGCAGCCTGAGCCAGAGTGAGAGCCTAAAAAATGCCAGGCGTTGTGGTGGGCACCTATAGTCTGAGCAACTCAGGAGAATGAGGCAAGAGGATCACTTGAACTCAAGAATTTGAGGTTGCTGTGAACTATGATGCCATGGCACTCTATCAAGGGTAAACAAGTGAGACTTTGTCTCAAAAAAAAAAAAAAAAAAAGGAAAGGAAAAGTAAAGAAAAATTATTCCTGTCATGGTCAGAATTTTTGCAGCACTAGAATTGTGATTAAATAACTTCAATATCCAGAAAATAATTTTTCTATAAGTGAAGTGTATTTTAAAATATATATTTTTTAAAGTGAACATGAACGAACATGATCAAGAAAGCTTTTTCAGGGCGGTGCCTGTGGCTCATTGGGTAGGGTGCCGGCCCCATATACCGAGGGTGGCGGGTTCGAACTCTGCCCCTGCCAAACAGCAACAAAAAAATAGCCGAGTGCTGTGGCAGGTGCCTGTAGTCTCAGCTACTAGGGAGGCTGAGGCAAGAGAATCTCCTAAGCCCAGGAGCTGGAGGTTGCTGTGAGCTGTGATGACACAGCACTCTACCAAGGGCGACAAAGTGAGACTCTGTCTCTAAACAAACAAACAAAAAAGAAAGAAAACAAAGCTTTTTCAATATCCTACATTACCCTATGTGTTAAAAATTAGAATAGGAGGGTGACATCCGTAGCTCCATGTGTAGGGCGCTGGCCACATACATCGAGGCTGGTGGGTTTGAACCTGACCCAGGCCAGCTAAAACAATGACAACTGCAGCAAAAAAAAATAGCCAGGTGTTGTGGCGGGCACCTGTAGTCCCAGCTACTTGGGAGCTCTGAGGCAAGAGAATTGCTTAAGCCCAAGAGTTTGAGGTTGGTGTGAACTGTGACCCACGGCACTCTACTGAAGGCAACATAGTGAGACTCTGTCTCAAAAAAAAAAAAAATTGGAGTAGGTCAAGTGCAAAGACAAGTTAATTCATGATCACTTAGCAGTGTGTTAACTGATTAATTGCTACCCAATGGGTATTTAATAATTGCAGATTTTAAATGGTTTGAAAACATATTGATTGGTACAGTGGAGTCTCCAACCCACTGCATACATCTGGAAGGGTGTGGTGTCACTTCTTAGAAAAGAGAACCACCCTAATGTGACTCAAGGGTACAGGGTAGTATAAGGCCTTTTTCTCTAAGGGAGTCACTCACAGTAGGTCAAAGGTGACTTGGCAGAAGTCTCACTTTGTCTGCTGAGGAACACATAGATAAGTAAGGTGGACTCTCCTCCATCTTAGTTGAATAGAGTTGTAGTGTGTGAGGCCTGAAGTCAGAGTGGGTAATATTTTATGTCTCATCTGTATAAAGTAGTACACTAAAGGGGAACCTTAAAAGACTGTATGCTGAGAGGAAAGTGTTCTCTGGCTGTTGACTTTTTGTCTGTAGCATACTTGTAGTTTAATCTGAGATTTCTGAAGGACCAGTTGGGAGATTTCTTACTTAGTCATCCTACAAAGAGATGTTACATTTCCTCTGGTTATTTAATGTTGGTATCCATTTCTGTTGGAGAAGTTTAACTTAGCTCTGTGTAGCTAAGTTAAATCTATTTAAACCATTCATTTCTACTTAGTTCTCCAAATGATGGTAAGCAAGTAGTTACTTCAGTTGAAATTACCCTTCACATTTTAATTTTTCCGAATTAAGACATTTGTAAATAAATTACCTTTATTTTTCATTGAAAATACTTTGTAAGTTCTGCATACTCATCTTTATTTGGCATGCACAGGATCCTGGTATGATCAGTGTAATGTCCAGGTCCTTGTATTTGTCTGCTTGTGCCAGGATTAGTGTGGGATTATGAGTAATGAGCCAGCATCACAAGGCTTGAGCCCTATGTGTGTCTTGAGACCCAGGCTGCACACCACCCACTGTAGTGCTGGGCCTCTGTGTTCTGGTTAGCCAGGACCACCCATGAATCAGGCCAGTCTTAGGTTTTGCTCTGGACTGGGTGCTGTCAAGAAGCCCGGTGATTCTGTGATCTTATGTAGAAGGTGGAATGAAACAAGGCTAAAGCTATGATTGGTTCCTAGAGAGTGGAGGGGTATTTGGTGATTTGGACAATGACCTTGGATTTGTCATAGACAAGGTTATGGAGTGGCCTTTTATTTATTTACTTCTGCTGTCAATGTCAGCATGGTCACATGGAAACCTTGTCTGATGTCAGTGCTCTGGGAGATTTTTCTGCTCAATAAGAGCAGCTTCACCATGCCAAAGCTGTAAGTGACAGGCCAGTTCTTAGATATCAGGGCTCCTTTTCCCTTTCTTCTAAGCTTGTTTTCTTAGCAGTTCCACACTAAGGGCACATGTTCAAACTTATTTCTGCCATATTTATATATCCTGATCTCCCAGTGCATAGAATGTCTATATTTAAAAATATTCCAAGCCTCAAATTTAAATCCAGGTAGAAAGCATTTGGAAGAGGATAAAAATGAGAGAAAGAGAAGCAATCTTGCTTTTGGAGTAGTGAGATTTCAGCCATCTAAGAAATCTGGCCAGTCTCAGTCCACTAAAAAAGCAGACTTTTTGTGGGTGATGCTACTGACAGTTGAAAGTAATGCTGTGCTGACTTTTGCCTAGCAAGGAAGAAGTGGCTTGTGATAGGGGCATGGTGGGAGTCTAGTGTAGTCAGAAAGAGGAAGGATGCATTTAAGTGGACTGGAAATGGGCTGTTGACCAGAGACAGCTGTGGTTCTTACCAGGGACCTGTGAGGAAAGAAAGGGAGAGACCCTTAATGAGACATTGGTGGTGCTCTCCGAGGCTCTCTGTTGCAAAGAAAGGAAAGAAATAGAGACTCCCAGCCAAGCTGGGCCTGCACAATCTCTATGTGTCCCTTTGCATTAGGGAAGCAAAGGTTAGAAGGAATTAATGCTACAAAATAAATATCAGAAGCACCAGACATGTTTTCTGAATGCTATATTTAGTCTGGGGAAGAAACAGTAACAGGGAAGGAACAGGCAGATGGTGTAATGTTAATGTAGGAAGGAAAAGTGGAATTGTTCCCCTACTGTTGTGCATGGTTCTTCTCCATCAAAAAAGATGTTCCTTAAAATTAGGGTATAATATCTTCCTGTTCACAAAAGGTAGGGGGAAGGGTATAATAAATTTGGTGGATAATTTTGCTGCATTTTTGTGACTGATCCCCAGGGAACTTCTGTATCACAATAAAGATTTGGCACTATATTAAGTCCTTGGGAGGACATGTCTTCAAATATAGCCCAGAGATTAAACCAAGATAGCTGTGGAAACTAACATTCTTTTTGAATTGTAAATCGGAGATGCTTGAATGAGATGAAATTAAAATAATCCTCTTGTTCTTTTCTTAAAAGAATTCTGGGGTTCCATGCTGGAAGAACAAGTCGATTTTTATTAGAACAGAAAAAAATATAAAACTGAAAATGTTGTGACTTCTAAAACTTGTCACTGAGGGGTGGCCTCATCCAAACCTCAAAGGGACCATGAATTGAAAGTCTTAGGCTTGGTTCCTGTAGCACAGTGATTACGGCGCCAGCCACATACACCAAGGCTGGTGGGTTCAAACCTGGCCCAGGCCAGCTAAACAACAATGACAACTGCAACAGAAAATAACTGGGCGTTGTGGTGGGCGCCTGTAGTCCCAGCTACTTGGGAAGCTGAGGCAAGAGAATTGCTTAAGCCCAAGAGTTTGAGGTTGCTGTAAGCTGTGGTGCCATGTAACTCTACTGAGGGGGACATAGTGAGACTCTTTCTCCAAAAAAAAAAAAAGTCTTAGTGTCAGCAACACTTTTTTTTGAGAGATACAAGTTCATAACTTAAAACTACAGTCCCAGAACTAGGGGGCGGATAGGAACAAAATTTCTGCATAGGAAGGCCAGGCACAATAGCTCAGGCCAGTCATCCTAGTATGCTGAGGTAGGAAGATTACTTTAGGTCCAGAGTTTGATACCAGCCTGAGCAAGAGCGAGGCCCCATCTCTACAAAAAATATATAAAAACTGGCTCGGCGCCTGTGGCTTAACAGGCTAAGGCGCCAGCCACATACACCTGAGCTGGCGGGTTCGAATCCAGCCCGAGCCCGCCAAACAACAATGACGGCTGCAACCAAAAAATGGCCGGGCGTCGTGGCAGGCACCTGTAGTCCCAGCTACTTGGGAGGCAGAGGCAAGAGACTCGCTTGAGCCCAGGAATTGGAGGTTGCTGTGAGCTGTGATGCTACAGCGCTCTATCCAGGGTGACAGCTTGAGGCTCTTCTCAAAAAAAAAAAATATATATATATATAAAAATTATCTGGGCATGGTGGTGGGCACCTGTAGTCCCACATACATGGAAGGCTGAGGCAGGAGGATCACTTAAGCCCAGAAGTTTGAGGTTGTAGTGAGCTATGATGATGCTACTGCACTATAGCTGGAGAGACAGCAAGACTTCATTTCTAGAAAGGGGGAAGGAAGGGCCAGGCGCAGTGGCTCATGCCTGTAATCCTAGCACTCTGGGAGGCCAAGGCAGCTAGATCCTTGACTTTAGGAGTTTGAGACCAGTCTGAGCAAGAGAGAGAGATCCTATTTCTAATACAAAACTAGCTGGGCATTGTGGCAAGTGTCTGTAGTCCCAGCTACTTGGGAAGTTGAAGCAAAAGGATTACTTGAGCCTAAGAGTTTGAGGTTGCTGTGAGCTATGACTTCATTGCACTCTACAGAGTAGAGTAACAGAGTGAGACTCTTATCTCAAAAGGGAGAAAAATTTCTGCACAGGAGACTTTGTGTTCAGGCAGCATTAAAACTGTCAGCCCTCAGACCTGGCTGTGTTCTGGAAGAGCCCCTGTCTGGTAGGCATGGTTTATAGACAGGTGTCTTTCCTGTGGTGGCTTCCTTCCACTGGGCCTGTGACTCTTTGAAAGATAGATGTGCCTGTTGGCTAGTGGATGCTGGTGATAGCACATGAGCATGCCTTGTGGTAACAGACACTTCCAGACATCCCCAGCTTCATGGGCATGTTGTTGGCTCTGGTGTTGCTGCCATGGCAGAAGTAGCACCTTTGTTGAATCCCAAGTATTTGCCTGACTTCTGTTTTCATCATTGTTAAACTACCCAAGGTGATAGCCTCTTTTGGCCAGGTTTCATGGAGTGTTTTGGTGGCACTTTTCATCAAAGTCATGTTAGATTATTATATGCTTTTTGATTGCTTGGGAGGGTTGAGACACAATTCTGATGTAAGAATCTATAACAGGTTATATTGATTTTTATTTTCCTCAGTTTGTACTAAACTCAAACCAAGTTCTCATGCATTACTAGGTTGGAGAAACGTACGGTAAGGATATAACCTCCAGGGGGAAAGACAAGCCGATTGCCGTATGTAAAATTTTCAATCGACTTCAGTTTCAAGCTTTATCTGTTCTCTCATTTCACTTAGTTTTCCTAGGATTTCTTATTGAGCCTCAAGTTCCTTGAGTGTTTTACACTTAATTCACTCAAGGTTGGGGTTTGACCTACCAGCTTGACTTAAAGCAGTTTGTGAACTGCAATCTTCCCTCCTCCCAAGTGAAAGGAGGGCTGAGTGAGACAGTCTCTCTCTTGGCTGGTTGGAGATGGCAGATGTAATGATTCTACCTGGAAGCTTACCTGGCCGTGTGCTGAGCCAGACAGGACTAACCTTGCTCAGTGCTTTTTTCTGCTTTGGTGTCCTGTGTGGTGGGGCTGTCTGGGGTGTGGCTGTACAGCGCTGGTGAGCTAACCTGACCATGCTTTGAGATGGTTTGCTGGGATGCTGTGGTGATTCTTAAGACAAGCTTGTGCATGCGCCAGCATTTTTAAATGTCATTTATAAAAAGCTGTTGTGTGGGATGTTTCTTTCCCTTTCAGGTACAAGATATCAGCTGGATGATTTAAAGCATTAGCTTGGGAACTGTGTGCATTTTACAAAGTAGCGTAGTTGCTTTTTTCTGTGAAAATGTTTTATAAGCCTAGCATTTTAGAAACTCTTGGGCATTTCTTTTATACAAATATTTGATTTTGACTTTACATACAAAACAGAATGGAAGGAGAAACTCAGATATTTTACATTTAACCAGAAATCTCCAAGTGTGTACTCTGTACCTACTTTTCTTTGCATCTCTACTTTAGCTATAACTGCCCTGGGTACATACTCTCCAGAAGATCTGGTTGTGTTTGACAAGTTGTGACAACATGAAAATGGTTGTCAACTATGAAGATGCCACTTACACATTAAACCATCCTCCTTGCAGAGGGAAGGGCTCCAGCAGCAAATATTTGAGTCCTTACTTTGCACCAAGGACTGTGACAAGCAGTTTCTAAAGAAGCAATTACATTGGAACCCAGTGATAATCTTGGGTTTAAAATGTTTGTACTTGACATGCCAATGCTGAACTTGATGAAAAGCATACCATTTGTAGGTACTGGGGTTTTTTTTTTTATTTTTTTCTTGAGACAGAGACTCAGGGTAGAGTGCCATGGCCTCAGCCTAGCTCACAGCAGCCTCAAACTCCTGAGGTTAAGTGATCCTCCTGCCTCAGCCTCCTGAATAGCTGCGACTACTGGTACATTCCACCATGTCTGGCTAATTTTTTCTATTTTTAGTAGACATGGGGTCTTGCTCTTGCTCAGGCTAGTCTCAAACCCCTGAGCTCAAAAGGATCCTCCTGCCACAGCCTCCCAGAGTGCTAGGAATACAGGCGTAAGCCACTGTGCCCAGCCTGTAGATTCTGTTTTTGAAATTGACTCTGCTTTTAGCAAACAGACCTAATTGTATAGAAATACTGGAATAGTACCATTATCCTTGATTTTGTCTTTCGGGAATAATGGTTAAGAGGCCTCCCAGGGTCTAGTTCTATGCCTCCCTGGCCTTGGATATAGCTTCCAGCATATTCTTTCTCCACTTTTCCCTTTCTCATAGTAACTGATTGCTTGATGAGCTGATTCTGGTCTGGGAGACACTAGACAGACAGGTAAATCCAGGAAGCTTTTGACAGAAGCTGCTGGTACCTGGTAGACATACTCCACACCTGGCGACTCATTTTCAACAAAGTGCATTCATCATTTTAAGGTTATTTTCTAAATGTCTCCTCTGTTTCCCTTTTATAGGACGTATTCTTAATTTGCTTTTCTCTTGTGAGTCCTGCATCATTTGAAAATGTCCGTGCAAAGGTAAGTTATTGTTACCCAATGTCATTCTTAGAAGGAAATATTTAAAAATACCAGTTACTACTAGAAATTTCAATTATTTAAATTGGTTTTAGTAATTTCACTTAGTACATAATCAGTTTTTAAGTATATGGCTCAAAACGTAGATTTTTGAAGCTTCAGGTTCTGATTCAGAAGTTTCATGTTCCTCAATATAATGAAGCACTTTGGAGTCAGATAAAAATGACCATTTCTTCCAGCATCTTTCACAGATTTATTATGATAAAAATAATGATCATCTCTTCAGCATGTTTCACAGATTTCTTAGTGAAAATAACTAGAGAGAGAGAGGTGACCCCCTTTGGTTGTGGTGATCAGAGATGTTTTCAGTGGGGGTTATGGTGGCAGAGCTAACACCCTGGTCTGGGTTGTTTACTTGTATCCCTGAATAGATGATGAATTTTCCAAAATGACCCTAACTTGTTTTGCCCAAAATAAAGCAGTTTGCTGGGGGTGGGGGTGTGTCCTTCCTGATATTGCTTGACTGGTAGAGCCCATTCTGTAGGATCTGTAATCTGGGAGGTCCTGATTGGCTAATCAGATACCCCAGACATTCCTTAATGGTTCTTCCAAGGTTTGAATTAAAGGTGTAACTGCATGAAGGCTCAGTAGGGATGGGACTGACTGCAGTTGGGTGGCTGACACACTGAGATATCTATTGCGTGTAATTTAGGTGAAGGAAGTTTATAAGGGAAAGTGTTATAACCTTTGTTCCTTTTTTCATATCTAGTGGTATCCTGAAGTGCGACACCATTGTCCCAACACTCCCATCATCCTTGTGGGAACTAAACTTGATCTTAGGGATGATAAAGACACAATTGAGAAACTGAAGGAGAAGAAGCTGACTCCTATCACCTATCCACAAGGTTTAGCCATGGCTAAAGAGATTGGTAGGAAATCCTCCATTTTCATGTTTTGTACATCTTTTTATTTAGTGAGAGTAGAGTCCAATTTGAGAAAGTATAATGTATGTTTCTTCTACTCAGTCTGTCTTTTGGGGAACCCACTAAGCAAGGCCCTTCTGGGTCTCTCTTTTTTTTTTTTTGGAGACAGTCTCAAGCTGTTGCCCTGGGTAGAGTGCTGTGGTGTCAAAGCTCACAGCAACTTCCAACTCTTGGGCTCAGGTGATCCTCTTTGCCTCAGATTTTTTTGTTTTCTTTTTCTTTTTTTTTCAGAGCGAGCCTCAAGCTGTCACCCTGGATAGAGTGCAGTGGCATCACAGCTCACAGCAACCTCCAATTCCTGGGCTCGAATAAGTCTCCTGCCTCTGCCTCCCAAGTAGCTGGGACTACAGGCGCCCGCCACAACGCCTGGCTATTTTTTGGTTGCAGCCGTCATTGTTGTTTGGCTGGCCCGGGCTGGATTCAAACCCGCCAGTTTAGGTGTACCTGGCTGGCGCCCTAGCCCATTGAGCCACAGGTGCCGAGCCGTTTTTCTTTAATTTTTAGTAGAGACAGGGTCATACTTTTGCTTAAGCTGGTATCGAACTCATGACCTCAAGTGAGCCACTGTGCCCAACCGCCCTTCTGGGTCTTAATGTTAGCATTGGAAGGTCGAAGCAAGGTTAGGAGTTGGTTCGGCTGTGCCATGATGGCAAAAGGTGCCAGGCCTGAGGGATCTGCCTCTTACCTTTGTTCTGATAAGAAGAGAACCATGTGAAGAGAACAATGCCATGTGGCCATGTTTCTTGTAGGTGCTGTAAAATACCTGGAGTGTTCGGCTCTGACACAGAGAGGCCTCAAGACAGTGTTTGATGAAGCTATCCGAGCAGTTCTCTGCCCACCACCGGTCAAGAAGAGGAAGAGAAAATGCCTGCTGTTATAAATGTCTGAGCCCCTTGTTCTTGGTCCCGTCTCTTGGAACCTTTGTATGCTTTGCTCAAAAAACGGTGGAGCCTTTGCACTCAATGCCAAGTTTTTGTTACAGATTAATTTTTCCATAAAACCATTTTGAACCAATCAGTAATTTTAAAGTTTTGTTTGTTCTAAATGTAAGAGTTTAGACTCACATTCTATTAAATTTAGCCCTAAAATGACAAGCCTTCTTAAAGCCTTATTTTTTGAAAAGCCCCTGTTCTTGCTGAGAATAAGAGTTGCCAAAATACCTTCTGAACTAAGTTGCATTGTTGCGCTATGAACACTAAGCACTAAACTGTTTAAAGACCTTTGTCTTTAAGAAGACTGAAATTAGGAGATGCAGACACTTTCTAAGTAGTTTTCAGATATGTAAAG